>CATIWR010230239.1:0-11046 GCA_949677035.1 Omphalea diandra | reverse complement strand
TATTTTGTATTCTTACTCTAATTAGACAAAAGATTGGTGGCTTGTTCCTATTGGTTGAAAGTTAAACAGTTTTGCTTTTAGTCCCTTTTCTTCATTCCTTCATCACCTTTGTCCATTCTCTAATTTCTAGATGCTCTTTATACTTTTAGATGTCTCAAACACCATTATTTATGATGTTATAATAAGCACATAACATGAAATAATTTTTCATATAACTATGCAAACACTGCATATATGTTCAACCATCCCAAATGCAACGGTGCAATTATCATTGTCGTGTTTTTACAATTCACATATCTAAATGATTATTTATCATGTGCATATGTTCATGTGAGATTTCATATCATTTGATACAATGCATATGCTCATATGTGATTTCATATCATTTGTGTAATGAATATATTCATGTGATATGCCAATGAATAAGGATAGGGATGTTATAAAAACTCTCAAAAGCTAAGCAAGCATCCAAAATTAGGGCTTTTAAATTGCCCAATAAAATATACAATTGTGCAAAATATCAATCCAAATGTACCATGCTGAAATGGAGAAGAAAAAATGTCCTAAAAAGCTAAGGTAGGAGGGGAATCTCTAAGGCTCAACTATCTTTGCCTCTAAGGGGAGTCACCTCAGAATCCTCGACCTCACCATCTGTTGCCACATACCCATATTCCACAACTACTTGAGTTTGGGTCCCGATCTCTGCTTCTGCCTCCACCAGACTTTGATCCTTCTCTCTGATCTCATGATTCAGGTGTTGGATCACTTCCTATAAAAAAAAATAACATGAGAGTTAGGATGAGTAGGACATTAAACACACAAGACACAAATCATAAACATACATACATGTATTATTTTTATTTTTATTGTATGTATTTTTATCACTAACCTATATATAGTGCATCTATAGTGTCACGACTCTATTCAGGGTGGCAATCAGATTGACCATAGCCTCGACCTAGACATAAGGAATTTGCAAAAAGGGAAAATGGGAGCATCCTTAGTGACAAAGCTTGCTTCATTGTCAGTGTATGGTTAAATAAGAAAAAAAAATACTAACATAGGCAGTTTTCGACTGGCTCGAATGTGCAGGCAAATCGAGTGATCCGTAGTATCATCATCAAGCCCATCAGTGAAATCATATAAGACTCCACCAAGTTGTCTAGCATGGAGTCCATATTGCTAACTACAATAGGCTCCACACCCCTTGAAGTTGACCCACGGGCCTATTTGTGGCCTTGAGTAGAAGCACCGCTAAATGTGAAAGGAGCAACAAATGTCCAAGTAGCCTATGTAGTGGTACCCCAACCCCCATGTTTAATGATGACCCCTTCGTCAGCCATATGTCAGGGGAATGCTCGAATAGTTGCCTTTGAAAAGGGAAGGCTCCCAACTGGTGCTCCAATCATCTAAGACCTGTAAGTGATCCTATCGAAAGTCAGTTACTCCTCTAGTAAGTAGTGCAATGCTGCACTAAGTTCTACATTATCTAAATCCCTCACCCAAAATAGGCTCGTGGGCAGATGCTACGGGATGGGTCGCACATCTAGACCTTCATGCCAATGGAAGATGCGTTCACCTAAGTACCACCTCCGAATAGAGGGCCACACCATTAGTCGATGACCATAGGAGATGGCTTTTGCCTCTGCCACCTCCAATGGCCACGTCTCCATAGGACCCCTCCAGTCGAGGTGTAGTTGCAATAAAAACAAATGACCATTGTAAGTATAAAACTAAAAAATGATAAATAAATAATTATGACTCACACAACTTAATATGTGTAGGAAAAAAGACCTAGTTAAGAGTAATTGTGTTCAAGGACTCTAGGTAGATCATACCACTCCACTATAAAAAACAAGGGCAGTCGCCCTTCGCCTTAGCCTTAGGGTAAATCCCCTATAACTAGCTTAGCTTGACACCCTATGCCTACCAACAATTGTGGCTTAAGTCCAAAAACAACAGTACATGTTAAACCTTAAGGTTACAAGTCTTGTTCTATTGATTACAAACAAGTCAAAGAACTAATTCTTATCTAATTTATTCATGTTAAAACTTACAGGCACATCAACTCCTTGAGCTATGATGATTTGAGAAGGAAGTATGATTTAAAACTTAAAGTATTAGAGAATGAAGATCAAGGAAAACTCAACTTAACAAACCAATGGGTGTTGTCTTCATCTAACAGGCATTATGGACCTGCCAATGGGCATTGAGATGTCACAACAAGTGTTAGAGAAATAAGATAACTTGAGCATCACTTTCGGGACCTCTTTACAGGCGTTGCCCATATCATAGTAGGCATTAGACAATTGCTTAGAAATAGTTATGTATATTAAACATCGCAATTGGCGTTGCATTTTCACAACTCTCAAAAAACATTACACTTCTGCAATAGGTGTTAGACAAAGTACCTTAGATTAAATAAAACTTTCTAAAAATCCAAACGAGTATTGTCCTTCATAATAGGCAATGAAAAAGGTCTCTAGTTTATGCCAAAGGCTTTGAACCCCTCAACAAGGCACGCTCAATGTTTCAACAGGCATTGAGTACATCCAACAGGCATTAGAAAGTCACTAACAGGCATTGAAAAATGCACAAATTTAAGCTATAAGCTCTGGACGACTCAATAAGAGACTCTCATATCTCAACAGACATTGAATGTGCTACCGGCGAACATTGCAAACCATCCAATAGGCATTGAACTATTTGTGTAAACCTTGTAAAACATAACATCAAGTTCATATTTTCTAGAAATCAACAATAGGCATTGATGTTCCTTTAATGGGCATTGAGGCTTAAAAGTAACGATCATTATTTTTATCTATTGATCATTACAAAAAAAGTGAAATAAGCCAATGTAAAAGTCAAAGGAGTCATTTTACATCAAGTTCTCTTTAATAGCTAGTTCAATGGGCATTTCATTAAAGCTAACGATCGTTAAAAGTGTATTTTGTTTAATAACCACCATTTGTATGAAATCAATGATGGTTGATGCCTTAAGTGGGTGTGGAGATTACTCAATGGGCAATGTAAGCCCATAACTATATTGTGAAGTGACATTTCTTTCTCTAACAACTAGTTTTTTGTTCATGCTATAAAAAACCACTCTCAACAGAAATACTTATATAACTATTTCAATAAGTGATTATTCTATTAAGAAAGCATTTCTCAATAAAAAAAGGTAAACAAAGAGTGATATAGCTATCAAGAGAAATTCATTATTCAAGTCTTACAAGAGTTATCTTTAAAACATAGTTTGAAGAATAAGCTTTTCAAAAATTCTCTTCACATTCTGAACCTCATCTAACATACCTTGTGAGAATACTTAAAGTGCCTTTATTGCCTGAGTGAAAAAGTTTTCCTCCTTCTTAAAGCATTATATTTAGTTTAAGGAAACCTTAGGTTTGAAAATTTTGAAAACCAGATCTTATGAAAGGTTTAAGGTAGTACCTGGAAACTACTTTGGGTTAAGGTTAGTAGTATTTGTGATATACTTGTAAAAGGTTGATAAAACCTAAAGATTTATCATTTGTAACAGCTTGGTAAGTGCCTGAAAACTTACTTGTGCAAAGGTTATTGATAGCACTTTTAGCTAACAAGATAATGAAGGCTCTAGTGGAAATACTTGAAGAAAGGACATAGGCAAGTTATGTCGAACCTCTTTAAATCTTATGTCTTGATTCTTCATCCATTTTCGCATTTAGTTTTAATTTTGATTACTTGTCATTCCCTCATTTATCCCCCTCACCCCATTTATGGCACCATGGGACAACAATTGGTGTCAAAGCAAGTCGCTTCATCAAAGTTTAAGTGTATCGAGTAATGATCATGACAAATCACAATCCATCCACAAGCCTCCTTTCTTCAAAGTATATGACTATGGTTATTGGAAGAATTATATGGAGATCTTCCTTGATAGTAAAACCATTGACTTATGTGACATTATTACGGAAGGAAGAGAAGTTCCAACAAACTAGTTGGAGGTGTTCATATACCTTAGCCAAAAAGTGAGTGGATTGCTGAAGAAAATAAGGCAAATCTAAAGAATAGAAGAGCAATGCATGTTATCTTCTATGCAATCCATAAATCTCAGTTTGCTAAGTTGTAAATGTGTTCATCAGCTAGAGAAATATGGGACACATTACAAACCTAGCATGAAGGAACCAGTGAAGTAAAGAAGAAAAAAATACAAATTCACACATATATGTGCGAATCATTTATATACCAACCTAATAAAATTGTCACTAAGATGTACAACAAATTTATAAACATTATGAGAACTCTCAAGACCTTGGGCAAGTCATATACAAATGAGGATATGGTAGCAAAAATTATGAGAACACTTTACAAAGATAAGTGGGAAGCTAAGAAGATAGTTATAAAGGACTCCAACAAACTGGAAGTCCTATCACTTGATGAGCTTATGGGAAAGCTATTGGCTCATGATATCACTCTTGAGAAGCCTATTCAAAGCACAGGGATGAAAAAGAAAGACTTGGGATTGAAAGTTAAAGAGGTATATTCTAAAACTCCTTCTACTTCTTACTTGCAAACTTCTTCCTCTTCTAATGATGATGAAAAAAATAATGGAGATGAGCATCTTGAGTAGAAAGGCAAAAACCTATAAAAAGAAAGGCACCAAGAGTCAACTTATGAATGTTATGAGAAAGGGCATATAAAATCAGACTATCCTAAGATCAAGAAAAGTAAGCTCCCTTCCAAAAAGTGCACCTTCAACAAAGGAAAAGAAGTGTACAAAGCAACATAGGATGACACTGGTGATTTTGAACCTAATGATGATGAAACAAGAAAGGAGCTAGCTAATGTCTGTCTCATGGCAACTGAAGAGTAGTCAAATGAATCCTCAAGTGAGTACACTTCCAATAGTAACAATGATAGTGATGGTGACAAAGAGGTAAATCTTTTTTATTCTTACTTTAGAGATAAGTTGTACTCTAGAATCACCAAACTCACTATGAGCATTAAGACTCTTAAGTCTAATACCTCTTCTTTTCAAAAAGAGAACAAATCCTTAAAAGAAAGTGTTAAGAGTTAAGAAACTCTAGCTAAAGAGGTAAAGTCTCTCATAGTTGAGAACCTTAAACTTAAGCGAAATCTCAACAAGTTTACCATAGGAAAGAAGTTAGACTCCAACATTGAGGCTCGAAGAAGTTCATCAGTTAAATATAGATTAGGCTATAATGTTGCTACTTCAGTGGCTTCCTCCTCTTCTCAAATGGTCTTTATTAATGCAAAAGAGAGTAATATTTCTAACTACGTTACGAAGTAAAAAGTTTTCAAAAAGGGAAATGTCACTAATAATAGTTCAAGAGGAATATCTTAACACAGTCACACATAATTGAGAATACTCCCCATAGATCAAATTATGCCTACATGTATCACTTTTACAAGCCTAAAAGGTAAGTTGTGCAAAGGCACACAAATTAGCATAATTAGGGATATAGACACACAGAACATAAGAGAATTCCTCACATGATAAATACTCAGACACATTATTTAAAGAAACTGTAAGTCTAAGAGACAATATATGCATATACCACCTAAAGGTGAGAAATTATCTCACTTTGATGGTGATTGTTTTTATTGTGTTATATATGGCCATTTTGCATATCATTGCCAATATAGAAGGCATGGTGAGTATTTGGAAAGAGCTAACCCCCCTAGGACCCAAGAAGGTTTGGGTACCTAAGACATAATCTTCCTTATTTTGTAGATGTGCTTGAAATCCCAAGTTGGAAAACATGAGTGGTATCTTGATAATGGATGTTCAAAGCACATGATAGGAGAAAAAAGGTTCTTCATATAATTGGAAAAGTTTAAAGGTCTTGAAAATGTATCTTTTGGTGATAATGGCAAAGCCAAAATTGTTAGCACAGGTAAAGTTGGTAAGGATGATGACTCACCTATCCTTGATAAAGTACTACTTGTTGATGGACTCAAGCACAACTTGCTAAGTGTAAGTCAGTTGTGTGACAAAGGTCTTGGAGTTACGTTTGGGCCACAAGCATGCTATATATCAAGGATGAGTGAACAAAATTTTGTTCATTAGTATAAGAGTTCATAATATTTATATGATTGATTTAAATTATCTTACTAACCATAATGCAAAGTGTTTAGTCTCCATATTGGATGAAGGTAAAACCTGGCATAGAAGGCTAGGACATGCCAATATGGAACTCCTTAATAAGTTAAAGAGAAGAAACTTTTTTTGAAGGTCTACTTGAAATCAAGTTCGCAAAGGAAATAGTTTATGAAGCATGCTAAGAGGTAAAAAAAAATTAGGTCCTCATTTAAACTTAAGAATAAGATAAGTTCTTCTATACCATTACAATTACTTCACATTGATCTATTTGGCCCTACTAGAATATCCTTGGGAGGCTTGAATTATGCATTTGTCATAATAGATGATTACTCTAGATATACTTAGGTATTATTCCTCTCTTACAAGGATTCTTATTTTGATGCATTTAGAACCTTTGCCAAGAGAATTCAAAACTAAAAGAATTTGAAAATTTCATTGAATAAAAGTAACCATGGAGGAGGGTTAGAGAATGCTAAGTTTCATAGCTTTTGAGATGAGTATGATACCTCACACAACTTTTTAACTCCTAAAATACCATAACAAAATAGTGTGGTAGAAAGGAAGAATATAATTCTTTAAGAAATGGTAAGAACCATGTTGAATGAGTACAATCTTCCTAATTATTTTTAGGCTGAAGCTATAAACACTTCACGTTATGTCTTAAACAAAGTTAGAGTGAGACCCTTATTGAAGCAAACTCCATTTGATGAATTTGACCCTACTTCTTCAAGAAAAGAAGAAGATGTTGATGATCTTGCATGTCCTATGAGTGAGCTAAACATTAGAGAACAATGAAAGAACATAGATAAGCTATAAGACTTATGGAATGAAAGAAATAAAGATCTACCTCGTCCTACTCCTAGTGAATAACAAACTCAGTTGGAAAAGGATTAGATTTTTAAGAAAGTTCACCCAAGAGATCTTATCATTAGTGATCCATCAAGTTAGGTAACAACTAGATCATCTTTTAGAAATATATGTACTAATCTTATTTTTGTATCCCTTATTAAGGCTAAGACCATACATGAGGCCATTAGAGATAAACATTAGGTTTTTGTTATGTAAGAAGAACTCAACCAATTTGAAAGAAATAAAGTGTGAACATTAATTCCTAAACCTTATAACCATTTTGTAATTGGAACCAAATGGATCTATAGAAACAAACTTGATGAACATGGAGACATTATTAGGAACAAGGCTCGATTAGTAGTCGAAGGCTATAAGTAATAAGAAGGGATTGAATTTGATAAGACCTTTGCTTTTATAGCTAGACTTGAATCCATTAGAATTCTACTTGCATTCGCATCTCACATGAAATTCAAGGTATATCAAATGGATGTCAAAAGTGTTTTTCTCAATAGATACATTGATGAGGAAGTCTATGTTAAATAATCTCATGGTTTTAAAAGCCATTACTTTCCTAATTGTATATTCAAACTGACCAAAGCCTTATATAGCTTGAATCAAGCTCTAAGAGCTTGTATAAGAGATTGAGCAATTTTCTTGTAGAAAAAGGTTTCTCCAAAGGTTTGTTAGACATGACTCTTTTTACTAAGAAAAAGAAAAGGGACATATTGTTAGTGCAAATATATATAAATGATATTATTTTTGGTGATACTAATGTTTGCTTATGTGAAGATTTTTCTAAAGTAATGAAGAGTGAGTTTGCAATGAGCATGTTAGGAGAACTCAAATATTTCATTTGATCACAAATCAAATAAGGAAAAGAAGGAATCTTCATCAACCAAGCCAAATATAAGGAATTTTCATCAACCAAGCCAAATATACAAAGGAACTAATCAAAACATTTACCATGGACAACAACAAACATTGTAAAATTCTTATGAGCACCAACATCAAGCTAAACATGGATAAACATGGTAAGAATGTGGATTAAAAGCTATACAGAGATATGATTGGTAGTATACTCTATCTCACTGCCTCTAGACCTGATATTATGTTTAGTGTTTGCTTATGTGCTATATATAGTTAAGTATCTTGTTGGTACCCCTAACTTAGGACTTTGGTATCCTAAGAGTTCTTTATTTAAGTTAAATGCATTATTTGATGCTGATTTTGCTGGTTATGCCTTAGATAGAAATAACATTTTAGGCATATGTCAATTATTTGGTCAATGTTTAGTGTATTGGAGTAGTAAAAAAGTAAAACTTATTTGCTTTACCAATTGTTGAAGCTGAGTATGTAGCAACTGGACTATGTTGTGCCCAAATCCTATTGATGAAATAACAACTTATTGACTACAATCTTATTGCAAAGCAAGTTGTTATTAAGTGTGACAACACTAGTGCTATGAACCTATCTAAAAATCCCATTTAACATTCTAGAAGTAAGCATATAGATATTAAACATTATTTTCTTAGATATAGTGTTGGAATTTGTTAATACTAACCATCAATAGGCAAATATTTTCATAAAACCTCTTTATGATGAAAGGATGCAATTCATCACAAGAGAACTTTGCATGATTGATGGAAATACCTTGGAATAGCTTGAAATACGTTTATCTCCTTCACAGTTAATTTATAATCTTTGTTGCTTATGATGATATTTGATCACTATTGAAGTCTTTAGATTCAATAACAAAATATTTAAATTGTGTTTATTGTTGATTAAACTGTCCAAATATTAGTTGAATTCATTATCATTTCATTGAATTTAATTAATAACATTCATTAGCTAAGCTTTCAAAAATGGGTGTCACTGAAAAATCTATTTTAGACTATTTTTGTTTGAGTAACATGGCCAATGGCTATTGCGTATCTCACAACGATCGTTGTGTCACTTATAATTTTATTCATTTTGATTTTGTTAGTCTCTACAATCATTGTGTATCCCCAACGATCATTGTCACCATTTCAAATATTGTTGCAAACCAACCGCCATCATTGGCTAAAGAACACTTGGAACACCAAGCTAACAACCATGACCAGCAACCATTGCCTAATTTATAGCAGTCGTAGAACATTCCCAATGGTCATATTTTTTTTTAAAAAAAAAGGAACCCTTTGAACTTTTTTTTAAATCCCTTAAGCCTTAATTTTTTTAACTTTCTACTATAGCCTTGCCTTCTATTCATCTCTCTCTTAATTTCTACTACAATTTTCTACATTTCCTTGCAGCAATCACTCAATTACTCATGGCATCCAAACCTAATTCCATAAAGAGATACAAATAACTTGCTAGGAAAAAACCACTTACTCTAGCTCTAGCTCTAAAATAGAAGAGAATCTTACCTAGATGATTGCTTAAAAAGAAAAAAGAGAGAAGTGCATAACCTTCAAACTTGGAATCATAATAGAAAAAGAAAGCGAAAATAGCCCATGAATCTAAGGTCAAAGGGAATGTAACTGAAATGGAGTACACTCCCAAACTGGGTTCAAAGTGTGCAACTAATCCTCTAGCTCAACAATTTCATCTCAAAAATGAAAAAGAAAAACTGTTGGCTCTAAAACTACTGAAATGACAGCTTGGAGGTTGAAAATTGTTAGAGTGGAATGAGTTACAAAGGTATAATTTGGCAGGGCAAGTTGAGGATCTCATGATGGGCATGGAATGAGAATTCTTTTGCCACATCAGAGAACCTTCATTCTTGGAGCTCACTGTGGAATTCCTTACTACTTTATAAGTCTTAGGGAATGATTATAAAGTATATGTTAAAGCTAGCACAATTAAATTCAGGCTATTTAGGAAGAAATACAAGACTAGGTCAAATGACTTGGCTAAGTGTTATGATGTTACCAACATAGGTATGACAGAGCCTCCTCCAACATTTAAAGTATATGTCAATCAATTTTGGAAATCCATCACTAATGGGACCACAAACTATAATAGCAACAATAGGCTTTAAAGATCAAAAGCTAAGCCCTAAGGATTGCCCATAGGTTTATTTTATGAACTACACCATGATGGACTTGTTTTACCTCTAATGCATGAAGAACAAGCAAAAGGTAAACACATCTTAGATGCTACTGTAAAGAATTGATGGGCAAATTGACAATGCCTTTCTGATGGCTTACTACATCAAAAAGATTGTAAAGTTTATGAAGGCCATCCCTCCTACTGAGGCAGAGCTCAAGGATTATGACATGATGCTAAAGAAGTTGCCTGATAATGAGTCTATTAGAAAGAAAATGCTACTAAGCATAGGTATTCTATAGAGGCTAGACATAGGATTGTTCAAGAAAGTGCTTGAGGAAGGAGAAGTTACTCAAGAATAAGAGGATAATGAAAATATTAAATAAGTTGTCAGGGTAGGGGTTGCAATAGTCGACAGACTATCTATTCCATCTCTCTCGCCCTTTAAGCAAAGAACGTTTGAGCAGCTAAAAGCATTCACTTCTATTGTTAAGATAGTTGCGACTCGACCACTTCCCTTTACCAGATAGAGAACCAGCTCAAAGGTGAGCTAAAGGATATGAATCAGACACTTGATTGGATTGTGGAAGGATTGAATCTACAAGCTGGAAGTCTAAGTGATCAAGAGTAGCAAATTGCTCCACCTGAGCACAAAGATACTTCTTTCAAGTAATAAGATCCCCCATAAGAGTCTAAGGAACCTATATTGCCAGTAGACCTAAGAACCAAGAGCAACCCAAATAGCCAAAATCAACCTTAAAACCTCAAGATCAAACCCATTCTGCTACTTCCAAAACCATTTCTCCTCATGAGTCATCTAAATGATTATTTTATTTCATTTTTTTAAAAAATATTTGATGATTAGGCAACATATCTTTTGTAATGTAAAGTAAACTATGTCTTTTGTACTCTTATAATGAATATATGGTTTATATATATATATATATATATATATATATATATATATATATATATATATATATATATATATATATATATATATATATATTTTTTGGGTCTGTTTTAGATATACAAGGAACACTAAGTAAAGTTGGGAAGATAAAATG
>CATIWR010230222.1:0-20278 GCA_949677035.1 Omphalea diandra | reverse complement strand
TTTATAAATATATTTATTTAAATATAAACACTATATATATATATATATATATATATATATATATATATATATATATATATATATATATATATATATATATATATATATATTCAAATGGATTTATTTTTATTTATTTTGTCTATATTTTTTTAATAATTGAATCACTCTTATTCAAATTGAATATAATCAAATTAGATTGAAATTTAAAATATTTAAATTAAAATCAAATTCAAAAATAAAATTTATAAATATTTATCTTTGCGCTGGATATTTTCAAATAATTAGTCCATAATTGAACTCGAACACCCCTAGCCACTAAATTAGAGTCCTTACACCGGCTAGTTACAAGAGTGACAACATAAAATTAGTGGACTAAAAAAATTGAGTAATTCATTAATTTTTTAAAATAAGAAAATTTTCATTACAATTCAGTTGAAAGCCTAATTATCCATCTAAATTATTTTTACATATGCATTTTACAATATTATACTATCAGAATTAAACTTATAAGTTCTTCACTGTTATACTCCACCATTATACTGCTAGTACAATCCGTCCATGCAAAAACTCACTTTCTTCATTTTAATTTTGGTTTGGGATCCTAATGATGAAATGATTGATGGAGGTGGTGGCTTTAGCACAAAGCCATGTGGGGCACCTAATCTTGCACTCTCCTATTTGTTATCAAATGAGCACTAACGAATAATGGCTAAAAAGATACTTGTAAGCATCTACATTAAGAGGATGTCCCAAATGGCCTCCAAGAAGCTGCCCTTTGCACATGGCCTCCAGCCTCAACACCATGTTCATGGTTTCAATTATTACCCTTTAATTGCCCCCTGCAAACTAAAATGTCCCACTTTCATATTAGATGCTTATATTTAAAAATTTCTAATAATTGAGCAAGACCCAAATGTGTACATGTGCAAGACTTGAAATTAGTCCCTAAATTATGTTTTGGGCGAGAAATGGAATGGGGTTTGGTAGGGGGAGAGAGACAATGATTGTTAAGATATCACTTCCATTGCATAACACTTTCCTCATAGGACCCACTCTCTCTCTCACCTAAACTTAGAAAATTCCAAGTTGTCTAATTTGTTTTTAATTTTTCTTCTAAACCTTGTTCTCTCTCTAACTGTAACATGGGAAGATTCCCTTATGCTTGCCAAGTTAATCATGTTGGGTTATAAATATTTTAACATTAGAGTATCTGCTTTTCGCATCAAGAGAATAAGAAAATATTTAATTTTAATTTTGGAAGGGTCGTTGTAAGAAGCTACTGAGTTGACGTTTAATGGTGAGGTACTTTATTTGAAGTGACAAAAGCATCTTTCAAATTATGAAGTAAAAGTCCTGCTTCAGTTATAAATGCGTAGAACAATTTATGGAACTTTATTAACTAGAATAAATCACTGTTAATTAATTAATAGCTAGTTTGTTAATCCACACGGGTTGACCATGTATGATCAGTATCAGCTACTATCACTGAAAACACATTCTCTCCATGTTTTAGTGTCTGATAGATTTCCATTAGGTCCAAAGCTTTACAGTCACCTTGTGCAGATAATTAGCTGGTTCAGATCCCAAGAACCACTTAAACACATTAAACTAATGCTTCATGATTAGTTAATTGCACACCCATTAATTATAATTAATTTCTGTTCTTCTCATCATATAATACACTCTTGCTACTTGCCACCTCCTTCTGTTTCAGAACTGAAAATGTCACACAGCTAGATAGAACACACTGCAAAGAACAGCAAAGATGGAAACACCGTTTTTGTTCTTTTACTATCTCATTGGTCTCTCTCTTGTTTTTGCTGAGGGAGCTCATCAAACACTGCAGTATGATGAACTGTCAACTCTACTGTCGATCAAATCGAGCTTAATCAATCCTTCAAATCAACTCAAGGATTGGACAATGCCAAGAAATGGAGCTGAGAATGAGTACTTACCCCATTGTAACTGGACTGGAGTGTGGTGCAACTCCAAGGGGCTTATAGAAAAGCTTAAGCTCTCCAACATGAATCTCAGTGGCATTGTATCAGATGCCATTCAAGACCTGCGCCGTCTTGCTTTTCTTGATATTTCCTGCAATGGGTTCGCCTCTTTGTTGCCAAAATCACTAGGAAATCTCACCTCATTGAAGAGCATTGATGTAAGTCAGAATAATTTCATTGGCAGCTTTCCTACTGGCCTTGGAAGGGCATCAGGACTGTCCTCAGTCAATGCATCAAGTAACAACTTCTCAGGCTTTCTTCCTGAGGATCTTGGCAATGCAACTTCACTCAACAGTTTAGATTTTCGAGGGAGTTTCTTCGAAGGCTCAATACCTACTTCTTTCAAGAATCTGCAGAAACTGAAGTTTCTTGGTCTTTCTGGTAATAATCTGACTGGAAATATTCCAAAAGAGATGGGCCAGCTTTCTTCGTTGGAGACTATCATTCTTGGGTATAATGATTTTAAAGGTGAAATCCCTGCAGATTTTGGCAATCTCACCAATCTTCAATATCTTGACTTGGCAGTTGGCACTCTCAGTGGTCAAGTTCCTCCTGAATTGGGTAGGCTGCAACAGCTTACAACAGTTTATTTGTATAAGAACAACTTTACAGGAAAAATTCCACCAGAACTTGGCAACATTACATCACTACAGTTTCTGGATCTTTCTGATAATCAAATTTCAGAGGAGATCCCAGTAGAGATAGCAGATCTGAAGAATCTGCAGCTTTTGAATCTGATGTGCAACCAGCTGACGGGTCCAATTCCTAGCAAGATTGGTGAGTTAACCAAACTAGAGGTGCTTCAGTTATGGAGGAATTCCTTGACAGGCCCTTTGCCAATGAATCTTGGACATGATTCACCATTGCGCTGGTTAGATGTGTCATCAAGTTCTTTATCCGGTGACATTCCACCAGGTTTATGTCATTCTGGCAATCTCACTAAACTAATCCTCTTCAATAACTCTTTTTCTGGTTCCATCCCAGTAGGTCTCTCCACCTGCAAGTCATTAGTCCGCATCCGGATGCAAAATAATCTCATTTCTGGGACAATTCCAGTTGGATTTGGAAGCCTCCCAATTCTTCAAAGGCTGGAATTGACTAACAACAATATCACTGGTGGTATACCAGATGATCTTGCTCTATCTACCTCACTTTCTTTCATTGACATATCTCAAAACCACCTTGAATCATCTCTCCCATATAACATCCTCGCCCTTCCTAAACTTCAGACCTTCAACGCCTCTAACAACAACTTGAAAGGCAAAATTCCAGACCAATTCCAGGACTGTCCCTCGCTTTCGTTGCTTGACCTTTCGAGCAACCATTTTTCTGGAACACTTCCAGGAAGCATTACTTCATGCAAAAAGCTGGTGAATTTGAACCTTCAAAACAATCAGATTACTGGAGAAATCCCAAAAGCCATCTCCACAATGCCATCATTAGCCATTCTTGACCTCTCTAACAATTCTTTGGTTGGTCATATCCCAGAGAATTTTGGGAGTTCACCAGCTCTTGAAATGTTCAACTTGTCATACAATAAACTTGAGGGTCCAGTACCCTCCAACGGAATATTAATGACCATAAATCCTAATGATCTTACAGGCAATGCTGGTCTTTGTGGTGGCGTACTTCCACCATGTTCTCTAAGTTCCACAACATCAAAGCCAAGCCAGAATCTGCACATCCATCACATCATTATTGGATTTATCATCGGAATCTCAGTACTTTTATCTCTTGGCATTGCATTTTTTACTGGGACATGGGTGTATAAAAGATGGTACTTGTATGATAGTAACTTTTATGACTGGTTCAAGAAGAGCAGCAAAGAGTGGCCATGGATACTAGTAGCTTTTCAGAGAATCAGTTTCACTAGCAGTGACATTTTAGGTTGCATAAAGGAATCAAACGTCATTGGCATGGGAGGAACAGGTATTGTTTACAAGGTTGAAGTCAATCGACCGCACATTGTTGTTGCAGTGAAGAAGCTATGGAGAACAGACAGAGACATCAAAAATGGCGATGATCTACTTGCAGAAGCGAGTCTGTTGGGGAGGCTCCGGCACAGGAACATTGTGAGGCTATTAGGGTATCTTCACAACGAAACAGATGTAATGATGATATATGAATACATGCCTAATGGAAATCTTTGGTCAGCTTTGCATTGCAAAGAAACTGGAAAGCTGTTGGTTGACTGGGTTTCAAGGTATAACATAGCAGTTGGAGTCGCACAGGGCTTGAACTACCTCCACCATGATTGTCACCCACCAGTCATCCATCGCGATATCAAGTCTAACAATATATTGCTTGATGCAAATCTAGAGGCAAGGATAGCAGATTTTGGATTGGCAAGGATGATGGTCCGAAAGAATGAGACTGTATCAATGGTGGCAGGATCATATGGATATATTGCACCTGGTAAGCTAATCATCTATGTTCTTCAGGCCTACTGTTTTTACACCAATCACTAATGGTGCATGACAGAACACAAACATGTAACTATAATTATAGTATCGATGCTTCATAGCTAACACTATACTTCATTTCAGATCTAAACAAATTCACATAATGTCTAGGTAATCACTTCTCATATCCTTCCTTTTTATGACAGAATACGGATACACTCTGAAGGTTGATGAGAAGAGTGACATATACAGCTATGGGGTTGTACTTTTGGAGCTTCTGACAGGAAAAAAACCTCTAGACCCTGTATTTGGGGATTCAACGGATGTCGTCGAATGGATGCGGACGAAGATAAGAAACAACAGAGCATTGGAAGAAGCATTAGACCCCAGCATTGCAGGACGATGCAAACATGTGCAGGAAGAGATGCTTCTAGTTCTACGAATTGCAATCATTTGTACTGCAAAGAACCCTAAAGACAGACCATCTATGAGGGATGTCATAACAATGCTAGGAGAAGCAAAACCAAGAAGAAAAAGCATTTGCCATAATGGACCACTTGATCCTAGTAAAGAGAAGCAAGTCTTTAACAACTCGCCAGTAATAGGTCTTCTGTAGAAACAAGTTCTTTAGGCGGCCTCTTGCTATTTTGTGTAAATCTTTTTCCTCTTCAACTAAAATTGTCCCCTGGGTTCATTTGCAAGCATAATGCAGATGAACACTTGCATAATATTATTGAATTTCATTAGAATTGA
The DNA here is from genome assembly GCA_949677035.1 of Omphalea diandra. Taxonomy (NCBI): domain Eukaryota; kingdom Viridiplantae; phylum Streptophyta; class Magnoliopsida; order Malpighiales; family Euphorbiaceae; genus Omphalea; species Omphalea diandra. The sequence goes on along the minus strand of CATIWR010230222.1, from coordinate 15,123 downwards.
ATAAAGTTGCCATATTGCCAACTCCTCTCTCTCATTGCAATCAATTCTTACTAATCCAAAACCAAAGTCTCATGATAGGTTATTTTTCCTAACTATTAGCATGGAAATAAGAAATGTTGAAAACGGACATGGTGAAATAATATTTTTTAAAAATTTAAGAAATGAAAAGTGAGGAAAATGTGTAAATATAAAAAATATAGTGATATATTTATAAATATTTATTGTTATATATAATACATATTGACGTAACTAATTATAAAATCATACAAATTAAAGACATTATCTAAATCAATATTAATTATAAAAAGTTAATGAAATGATAATAATCAATCAAATATTTAAAAATAAATATTAATTATCTATAAATTTCATAATCAAAATTAACAGTAAAAAAGAAATGTGTTTTCAGAGAGAACTAATTTTTTATTTTTTTTAAAATTACAAAAATATACCCAAAATATTTTCGGTAAGTTTCGGTGAATTTTCTGAAAGAAAACATTTAATGCCTCCCTTCAAGAGTTTCCGTGCATTATAGTTTCCTAAAAGATAATTGACATCATTGCTATTTCCTGATGATTAAAATCTTAATCGTAATCATCGTCTAGGTTTTGAAATTTGAAACTGCCCCTGCAGCCTATGAAGTTGATAACTACACCACACCACTTCTTGATGCCCCAACATCTGTGCATGGTAGGAAGCAGTTCAGATTGTAAGTTTAATATTGCTAGTCTACCAACTATGCTCTTAATAGTTTCTATTCAACCATGATAGAGCTTTACAAAGATCAATCCAATCCATAGAGCTGAAGTAACATGGTATTACTGGAACCATATCTGTGGCCTGTAATACGAAATTACGTTGAGCTTTATATTAGTCATCCCCATTAAAGTTCATACCCAACTGGCTCACAAATGGTCGTTATTAGAATCAAAATCTTCTTTGAAGCATTGATTAAAACTTATTCCACCACAAATGCAAGACTATATTTTTCAAGCTAAATGCTTGTATTACATTATACAAAAACTAAGAGTTAAAACTACTTTATTTCCAATATAATGACATTTTATTGCCAAAAATAAGACTATAATATGAAAAGTGAAGAATTTTCTCTATCTCTAAATGACTCTGATGGCCAACAGTTGAGAAGGAAAAAATTAGAATCTCTTCTCAACTAAAACTACTCCCTGTACAGCTTTTTATACTATTTTAATGGGAACACTGTTCAATAAATTTATATTAATATGAAGGAACCTTTACAGGGAGAAGCAATCCAATTTTGTCGGCAAAATTTTGGATTTCACCCCCTATCAATCAATACTTGGAGCGAGTGTTCCCTTAATCCTAGTTGGATGCACCTAAAAGAGCAGGTCCTGATCCATTCCCTGTATCAAGAAAGCCGCTAGACACTGGCTGAAAGAAACAAGAATGAGGAAGAGAAGTTCAGTCTAATTACAAATAAATAACGAAGAATAAAGAGAGAAACCATAATTTTCAACAGCCCTACCTCGAGAGAGAAGAATGGGACATACCTCTCCATAATTAGCATTTGAAAGAAAAAATGGCTCTTTCTCCCGAATTCCACCATTGTTTTCAACAATTCTTTCCAAATCCTGCAAAGAAAATAATAAAATGATCTTAACATCAACAATATGGAAATCGCATTTGTAATTCCAAAAATGTTGGCAAAACCAGTCACAAAATACACACACATACACGTGTGTCTCTGCTTGTGTGTGTGTGTGTGTGTGTGTAAAGAGAGAGTGAGAGAGAGAGAGAGAGTGTCAAGATAAAATAAGTATCAAGTTTCTCACAACTCCTACAACATGAAGAAATAAACAAAACCTACAGAGCAAATCCTAAAACACTTAGAGACTTGTAGCAATAACCTATTTTATTTTCAGCAAAATGACTTCATTAGCAAGCATGAAAAGATTAAGTCAAAATTAAGCTCAAGAAAAATCATTCATCACACAAGAAATAGATGTGCAAATATTTGAATTAACTATTTTGATATCCAAATTAGTTGCTTAAAAAATGAGTTTAAATATAAGCATTCACATTTGAGAGTCAGTCAGAGATGTGCATAAGAGAGGCTAGCTAACTCAACTAAACCTTAATCCTGAACTAGTTAGATGTGCAAAAACAGAGATTGCAATAGTTTACTTATTGAAAAATGCATAATGCAAGAGCTGATTTGAGAAGCTTTACAAGACAGGAATTGTCATTCAAACAGTTTTAGGCAACAGTTCTTAACCTTGCCCGTCAAGATCTCAAATTCAAGTAATTCTTCAACAATCTTCTCAAGAACTCGACGATTTTTTTGAAGCATTTCCTTTGCTCTAAGATATGCTAAATCATAGATCTGCAAATATAACAAGCATAAAACGTTCATAAACTAATTGCATAAGAACTATTCTATGCCATTTGCATTGTCAGCAAGTGTAAGAATTGGGAGCAAACAATCACTATAGCAAACACAAGCATACCTTCTCAACTTTAGCTGCCATGTCAAATTCATGGTTGTTCCCCATGCTTAAAGATGTAACCTATAACAGAAGGGAAAAATATTAATATGGCCACTCAAAGATCCCAAACAAGTCCTTGGAGATGACATCAACTATCAAATTTGAGACAGTGACATTTGATCATATATGACTACTAACGATCTCTCATAAAGAGGAAATGCAGACATAATTACTATCTTTCTTCCTCAAAAGTTTGATCAAAATGTGGCAAACATTGGCGTAACAAATATCTAAAATACAGCACATCAATATCTAAAATACAGCACATCTGAAACAAGTGCTATAACGATAAATTTAGAATATAATAAATGAAGCATGGTATATATACATATATATATTTTTCTTTCTGCCAACTAATATATTCTGCACTGAAAAGAAATAGGAATACCGCATTGTTACTATAGTAAATTGCAGGACTGTCATCAGGCCCCCACCCATACTGAATCACCATACGTGTAGCTATCTGTTGCAATTTTTAGATATGGAATCAGGCATGTATTGCTCAAATTAACTTCTAAAGTGGATGAGCATTATTATTGAATAACACCAACCTCCTGAGCCTGTCTTAATTCTGACGAAGAAAGAAAATTTTCTTCACCAAAGGGAAGTAGAAGCCGGGATGCAATGTACGAACCAAAGCAAAAGACAAGCTTTTTTTCTAGATATGATCTTGATTCCACATTTCCATTCAGGGAACCTTCATTTCTGGCCTTACTGATCTTTGTACATCCAATTCCCTGAAAAAACAATGGGGTAAATGTTTTCCTAGCTTCTCTATTTTTTCATTTCTGTAACAGTTAGCTTCTCTATTTTTTCATTTCTGTAACAGTTTGACTACTGATAGTACTTACACCAGACCTAACTCTTTCACAAATTTCAGCTCTCTTATAATTAATATAATTACCATATAGGTCAAAGCATGGTTTAGAAAAAATGACAACCCCTATATCTGAAGACTATGATACAACCTTATTTAGTTCAGCCCAAACACAACCAGTTAACCACCTAAACATTCCATTCATAAATATGTCCCAGTACACTGCGTGCTTATAGATAGGCTTGAGAGTGTTTAATTCTCATTATGCACACTCAAGGCATATCAGAATTAAATGACTTCTCATCATTCTTTTTCCATCCAAACTTTTATCATTTTGATTTTCTGGAGAATGACATTATTTCCAAATCAGTTGTTTTGATTCTTATCTGGCCATGAATTATACACATCATTTCCATATTTTTATGGCAAAATCAGTATTTCCCCTGACTATACAATGTTCCCATATTTATGCATTGGGATAAATCCTAAATCAGGCCTCAACAAACCAGAATCAACTCACAACAAATCATAATGTGACTAACCTGCCATGAACATGGCTCTAGCCACAGATTATCTACCACATCAAAATTAGGCAACAGAAGTGCAATAAGTCCACGGCCAGCAGCCCAAACAGCATGCGGGAACTTGGTCTCCCTGGTCCACTATCACATCCCAAAATTCTTTTAGTTCAGAATTTCACACCAACAAAGAGAAACAATTACTTACAAATGACTATAAATACATATAGCAGAAGGATTATTTAAAAAACAGAAACGAAGGAATGAAAAGGAAAAAGAACAGATATTGCTATTTGTTTCTTCTTTATAAAGACAAGTAGCCTCATTTTACAACATCAGGCTGCTTAGGGGAGCTTGGTCAAAAAGCAATGAAAGTATTCATAAATACCCTTGAAAGACAGGATAGTTTCTCACATCAATTGGAGGACTAAGAAGGTCTATGCCATTGCTAATCTGACCATATGGCTCCATTAGATCTACTACACTTTGCAGATCCTCCTTAGTCAATTCTAGTCCGAGATGATTCACCAGCATCCTGCTCATCTTCTTCACAATTTTGGTTTTGCGAACCCACTTAGGGATAATAGAACTGTAAGTCTGAAAAAAGAATGAAACATCATGATTGCGATGATGCCAAATCTATTCAATGAAAAACAAATCAAAAGGACAATGTTATGAAGGAACTTAACAAAAAATAAAATCTTGAAAAAGAAAGATAAGAAATAAGGAAAAGAAAAAAAGACAGATGACAGATTATCTGATTAAATCCAAGGATCCAGTAGGAACATTATTTCACATAAATAGAGTTAAAAATCATAAGAAACTTAGATAATAGATGGGAGACTATATCAGTTAGTCAAATTAATTTCTTACGGCAAACCAACTGCAGTAGCTCATAAGTTCATCTGCATCAACAAATTTGCTTCGAAAGGCACTACCTTCCAGAGCAACAGGCACAAGTTTTAATTCTATAGGGCGTAAAAGAGCAGTCTTTTCAGAAACCTGGGAACAGCAAAGATTGAATCATGAAGAGAAGACACTAAAAATTAAATGGAAATAAGAGAAAATTTATAACCAAAGCAGTTAACTCATTCTACAAACCAGGAAATTACTCCAAGCTGGGATTCAAAATTCCAGCCCTTTTGTCAAAAACCCAAAGGAAAAAAAAATACTTCATTAATCCATAAACCCAAACTGGTGTCCAAGAAGAGTAGTTGGCCACTACTAGAAAAAGGAAAATAATATGATTTTTCCATAAATGAGCTATAAATTAAATTAATCACCAGTAACAAAACAACCTCTAGGTGTCATAGTGCAAACAAAACACCACATTAAAAGAGAGAGAGAGAATATGACATGCAGACAGTTCAGGCATTTAAATTTTAAAGATCTGTGATTGAACTGACCATTAGGAGAAACTACAAGCGCATCATAGAGAAAAATAATTTGACTGCTTTAATGACCATATCAACAACAAGAATTTCAAGAATTGCTACCGTACAATAAATTCATCCATTCTGTAACTATATATAAGCAGGCACAAACATATATAACTGATTAGAAATTACCTTTTTCCAGTCCACAGAATCTATGAGGTCTTCATCCATGGTTTCTTTTGCAGCATTGAGTAAAATTTTCTCCCTTTCAGCTTGAGTTGGCTGTTGAAGATAAAATACTCTATCCATCCGACCTGGGCGCTGCAAGGCCTCATCAATTTGCTTCAAATTTCTAGTTGTGGCCATCAAAACAACTCCATCTTGTTTTTCAAACCTGAAAAAGTATCATTTTAATTTTGAGAAGCTAATTCAAAATCAATGAAATTAACTATTTCATCATGTTGATGCCCAACAATTTAACTATAGGAGTCAAATAACAAAAATAACAGTTTTCAGGCAACAAGATTGCTAAAAGTAGATGTTATCAGTTAACGTCCAAACATTATGTTAGTTACCATAGGAACTTCGCTTAAACTAGGAGAGAAGCTGACAAATACCCGTCAAGTTCCACCAGAAGTTGATTGATGAATGCCTCATGATCTTGTTTCTTAGTGTGAATATACTTGCCACGAACACCAGCAAACAGGTCAAAATCCTCCACGAAGATGATTACAGGTGCCTAGAAATTACATAATGAAGTAAGCAAAAATAAATGATATATAATCACATCCTGTGCTTATTCAAGGATTGAAAACTGAGAATCAAGTGACTCTTTAAACAGCAAAATTTGAAAGCAAACTAGGCTACTAGCCTAGTGGTCAGAACCCTATCCCATGCTACAGGCAGTTAAAGGATCAAATTTCTACTTCATTCAAACCTTCCCATCCCAAAATAGAGAAATAGCGCAAAAATCAAATCAAATTCAAAATAGATAGTTCAAGTTACAGGACAACCAAATCTCTAGCTGTTTGAAACAGTTCCCGAACATTTGATGCACTTTGACCAACCCAAAGCCCAGCCTCCAACTGCTGGGCCTCAACTTTGACAACAGGAACCTTGGCTTCTGCAGCAATAGCCAGTGCCAGAGACGTTTTTCCTGTTCCCCTTTCTCCCACAATAAGCACACCCTGTAACACAACAAACACTTCACAATCTATTACAACCAGATTACACCTTGCAGCACTAATAGTAATTTGAAATAATAAAAATGTGATAAGACTAAATTAAATGTTGTACAGGCAGCAAATGAACATTGCATGTGAAAATGTATTACAAGAGATTATTCAACTGTCCTGTTAATTTGGCTACAAGGCCTCAGCAGAAAATTACAAGATGAAGCAGTGGACACTGGACAGACTAAATTCTTGTTTCCCATGTTGACTGAATTACACTTGTATCTGATTTTGATGCAGTAGGCAGTCTTACAAAACCAAAAACCAGTACTCAGTACTCTTATGTTAAGCTCATCACCAAAAAGTCCAGTTTTACTCGATAAAGGGAAGTGTAAGTTTCCAAAAACTTGCAAAAACACAACAGCCGAGCAACAGTTGAATGAGTAATTGGGGGATTAACCACAAAGAAGCAAAAGCAATGCAAAGTCGCAAACCACTAACCTGAACTGCACAGAAGATGACACAAGACAAAAGGAGGCATCATTATCACAGCAGATGACACAAGAAGAAGATTGTGGATCTGTTGTTTTTGAGTGATTTCTTGTACATGGGCTGGTACAACCTTGACTCCTCTTAAAGCAAAGTTTAACAGTTTTTTAATTGAAAAGGCTCACTCTCGAGTACCAAGGACCTTTTTCTGTTTTCTGTGGACTGCTGAGCATCTATGTCATTTTGTTTTAGATTCAAAAGTTTCTCTGCAGTTTTAAGTTATTTAATATTTTTGTTTTTCCTTTACTCCAGTCACACACGCACACACGCACACACACACACACATATATATATAATAAAATCAATGATAACTTGAGAATAACGTACCCGAGGTGCACGGGCACCTATTTCTTGGAATGCACTAGGATTTTGTAGAAATGCTACAACTTCATTAATTTCTTCCCGCATAGAATCAATACTGGCAAAGTCCTTCAATGGTATAGGAGGATTCTTCACTCTCTGGAAATCAATCGATGATTTTAAAATGTGTCCCAGCAAAAGGTTTTTTATGATCAAATGAACAACTAAGTAAAAGATATGAACCTTCATTTGATCAAAAGCACTTCTTATGGGATCAATCCCAGCTTTTTTCTTACGTTTGATTCTCCTCATCTTGTAATTAATATAGGCTTTCTGCAAAATAATGTAAAACAGTAATTTTGTCAGTCAGCTTACCAGAATTAAAGAGAACCAACCGTCCAAGTCCAACACAGAGATTCACTGGCAAACAGATAGTCATAAAAGGCCTATTTACTTATAGAAAACAACTTTCTATTTTTCATTTTCTTAAAAAACATTTTCTATGGAAAATAGTTTAGAAAATAGTTTTTTATTTAGAAAGCATGTTCATTTATTAAAAGTAGAAAAACATTTTCTATTTAGAAAATTATAAAACATATACACTTATTGTCCTTTCATTAGTTAATTTTTATTATTATCTCTATCAATAATTTTTTAAAACAAAATAATATCAAATTGAAATTAAAAATACAAAAATAAAATCATGAAATTTTTGTGTAATAAGTTTCGTCCATTTATTTCAAAATTTATATTAATGCTGTTAAATTTTTTAAATGAAAACATTATGAAATACTTCTCAAAAAAATTATGAAGTGAAAATAATTAAAAATAAACAGGCATTATACTTTTACATAAAAATCTAAAAATTTAAAATATAAAAGAATAATCCAAACAAGAAGAAAATAAATTAAAAATAAAAATAAAAACAAAAAAAATACTAGAAAGAGATTTGAACTCAATCTATAAAGCTATTATATTGAAAATAATTGCTGGCTTTCAGATTTTTTGATGTTTTTCACTTGATCCTAAGAAAAGGAAATAATAGAAGAAAACAACTTAAAGTTGTTTTACGCGTATTGGTCATATTTTGAAAAACTGAAAAACAAATTTCAGTTTTCCATTTGGAAAATTTTTGTATGGGAACATGAAAAACTTCTCCAGAAAACAGTCTTAATTTTCTACAAGTAAACACACCCAAAATGTTTCCACTTCTCTTTAATAGGTCTAAAGAATGTGATATTGGGAATGGAGACCTACAGATTAATAATTTTTTTCTAGAACATAAATCAACAAACTCTTAAGAATTTGACTTATTAGTAAGTGAGGGCATGACCAGTAGAATAAATCTGAAAGAAATTATGAATTTTGAAATAGTTCATATCAGCTTCTTGTAATTGATATGAGATAGTTTTGCAATGAGAGAGCTGGTTCTAATTCTGAGTCATCAACCATGAGAATCTCCATAATACCGCAATACTCAAATTAGAACTTCAAAATGGTTAGTTGATTATCAGGGAAGATCCTAGTAAGATTCACCAATTGTAATAGATCATTCAATTACATAAATGTACAAATCATCAAATTCGTAACAGAATATTTGCAAAACCAAGGTAGTTATCCTTGCATGAGCAATCGCTTTGGAAAGAAATTGTAAGTCCAACCATGTGGCATGGCATAAGCAATACTTAAATCACCAATAAAAAATGTAAAAAGTCTATTAAAGAAAAACGAGAGAGGAAAACAAATAATACCACTCTTCGTAACTTCCGAAGGTTTGGGTCTCTACGTAAAGGTCCAAAGCCAAGAAGTCTCGGAACTTTTCTCTTCATAAATCGGAAAACATGGAACAAGATATAACCATAGATACCAGCTCTAATCACAAACCAAATAAACCATTGTATTTCATCTTTTTTTCTGGACTTAAAACTCATTTCTGCCTCAGATTGCCATTTCAAGTACCATGTTGAGCCAACACTTTGCTCTATTTCCTCAGGCCATGCCATCCCCAACCGTATCCTCACCTGTCATGGAACAGCATCTATGAGACTATCATGAAAATAAGCATAAATAAATGAGAATAGAAGTAACCAAAAAACAAATCAAACAAGTTCAATTAACAATTACCGGAAAAGGAATGATGAACTCCACTATAGGAAACACAATCATCATCATTATGTCATCATTTATGTTTCTAATTTTCTCTAACACCCAATCCCTTCCATAAGAAACTATTTTAGTCTTCCATATTCCATTTATGCACTGGCAAACCACCCTCATTGTCAAGAGAAACTGTTGATGTAAATTCAATTCTGAAAAAGGAATCCACATCAACTGAACAGCAGTTGGAATACCCTGGGCAAGCATTTTCATATACAACCCATCAAACCCTCCAAAATCTTCATAGAGCATGTCAAATTCCTGGACAGTAAAGAATGCTAAGGTTAAAAGTATGCCAACAATGACTCATAAGGAGAGATTAAATAGACAATGAACATAGATAACCTTAATGTCAACATAGTGTTCCTTGTCATCCCCCTTTAGTGTGATATACATTGCACCCCAATCATGCCTGATTCGAGCATGCTCCACCAGTTTCTTTGAGACAGCATAAGGAACAGCTATTGGGTCCATTTCCCACCTGTTTTTCTCTTCATTGTACCAAGTCCTTGAGATCACTCTATCTCGATCCAGAAGAATACGTTCCTGCAATTAACAGTTTATTTAATGGTTAATAACATAAATTAACTGAAAGAAATGCATCAATCTTCGAAAAGAAATAATTGCAACATTAATATGGAAGAATGGAGCAAAATATAAAGGGGCAAATGCAGTAGCTATGAAATCTATATAGAAAAAATATAGAATATCAGATATAGCTTTTTTAGCATTCAGATATGTAAACCACCTGAAGAACAGATTGTTTAGATAATTTTGGCTTTAAATATTCTCATTGGTAAATAGAAATCTAACAGACACCTCAAGAGTCTCCTTAAATTCTTCAAAAGTGCTCTTTATGTCAGAGAGATGAGCAATTATAAGTTCAATACAGTTGACTGCTCTAAAAGCAAAGAAAAGATAATAATATCACATAAGGGTTAAAGCCACAGTTTGCAAGGGGAAAAAAGGAGAGGAAAAAAAAAGAACCCAGTAATTAAAAGTGATAAATAATAGGGAAAGCAACCAAAAACAGTATTAGGAACAGTTTAAGTATTTACAAATTAAAATTTCACATCACCATATGCAAAGCTCTCTATTATCAAGTTAATTTGCTACTCCAAATTCCTGTTATGCATGCCTCCTTCAACAATGAAAGGCTATAACAGATATTAAAGATTCACAATCTCTTATCAATGCCAATAGCCTATAATATTTTATGAATGAAAAGAAAACTAAAGTCTATTAATAAAGTTACATGCTTCCTCCAAATTTACATTCTTTGGACAAGTAATAAGATCCAGTATACCAACGCTACCTCCACATATTTCCTACTGCTTGGATAATGGAAAAGCTACCTGTATTTGGGCCACATACTGTTTACCAAAATCAACATCCTCCAATAAGTTTCTTTTTAGGTTTGTCTTTGCTTCTTCTCTCCATTTCTTCCAACCATGGTATAAATGCAGGCGCAAGGCATTAGGAACCACAACCTCTTTATCTCCAAACATCCACTTCAACTCAACTTCTGGAAAACCCTTCACTACCTCCTCCACTGGTGTCATTACAACTAAACGCTTCTCATCACCAAACTTTTTCATCTTTTTTCTCACACGAGCCTCCAGATCATTCTGCAGCTTCCTTGAATCTTTAAGACCTTGTTTTATATGTCCAGAAAAATCCACTAAATCTTGAACAAACAGAGGTCCAAGGCCTTCAACTTCCACAACATTAGGCAAAATCATTTGTTCCAAGAATTTTGCTTTAGCAGTTTCCAGTTCTTTCTGAATCTCAGATTTGGAAAGCTTGGTAATAGAGCTCTTTTGCATGCTGCAAGCACATTCAAATGCTCATATAAGGAATTCAACATATATAACCTTATTATGAACATGGAATATAACACCAACACCATAGTGCCAAAAGAGTGCAAATTAAACCGCAGAAGTATAGAACAAAGAAGAATACAAAGAAGGGAGAATCTAGTAGCAACATATATTTGTACTTCTACAATGAGAAATGAAGAAAATATCCAGTATGGGGAGACAAAAAATTGCATGCCATAAGTTGTATTAAAGCAATGCCCAAAGTTCCCACCTTCCAATTCTAGAATCCCTTCTAGCCATAGACCAAAAAGATTAAAGGGTGTTCTAATGACAAGATTTTTAGCATTGCCTGTTTCAGGGAAGATCCAGCGACATCCGCATGGTGACTAAGCATAATACATGCTTTGTTCTTTGATTTTGCACCTTGTAATCCTACAATACATTCAAGTAATTGCACCCTTCATATTTACCATAGAAAACCAGAACACATACCCCCCCCCCCCCAAAAAAAAAAGGGAAAAAAAACCTGAAGTTGTCATGACACAAATATGATAAAATGCAATATCACATAAATCGTTGCCTTCTTGACTAATAATATAATTAAAATCCTTGTGCATAAATCTTAAACATATCCACATAAAATATTACCTTTCCATAATCTTTTGCCTCATTCCCTGGTTAAACCTCTTCACTAACTCCTCACACTCCCTCTCAATAAAACAAAGCTCCCTAATCCCAACACTCATTGCCATTGTCTCCCTCCTCAAAATTGCATCCTCAATCTCCCCAATGCTATCCCACACCCGACTGTACTCGTCCTGCAACACTTCCATTCTCTCCTCCAACTCCTCCATCCTTCCCTTCGCAGCACCTCCCTCCAACTTCTCATACTCTCTTCTAACCTTCGCCACCTCATCCACAACTTCCTCTGCACGATTCTCCAGAGTCTCCTTTTCTTTTTTCAATTCCCTGAGCTCTGAATATAGCCCCTCCAATATCTGCCCTTGTAACCCTTCTTTCTTTGCCTTTACAGCCTTCAACGCCAAACCCACTTCCTCCACTCTGCCATGTCCCCTCCTAGTCTCCTCTATACACTTCAACAACCAAGAAACCTCCTGTAACAAACTTTTAGTATAATCTGAATACGCGTGGCCTCTCGAATGGGACTCTTCATTCAATTCTTTCTGTTTCTTTTTCAATGTAACTTCACTGTCAATCGTAGCAACAGCTGCCTGAGCTGGTAAAGCACCAACTGAACAAAACCCAACAGAAATGCAAAATAAAGCATACACTAAAGGCATTGTAATGCACCCAATTGCAGTCTTTTCAGGCTTTTTAAGATACCCAATTGAGAAAGGCCATTGTTTTTCTTGTTCTTCTCCTAATGATGGCTCTAGAGATGGTCCTTGGTCGTGCTTGCAGCATTTTGAAGCGTCAAGTACGTCGAAAGCGCGAAAAGTATGCAGAAAAGGTATGATATTTTTTGAATTTGTGTGGGAATTGGAGGAAAATTTAGTGATTTTAAATTTTTTTCTAGTTATTGGTGATGAACGATTTAAGAGTGGCGGAGAGAAATGAGATAAAGATGAAGAAGAAATGGAAGCCATGATAATGATCAATGAACAAGAATGGATGATGATAAAGAAAGTGAGCGGTTTTTATTGGTCATTTTCAGGTGAATATTTGAGGGTAAGGTTCAGATGTTTTCCGCTCAGCTCGACTGAGGAAAGTAAGAGTGGCATCTGCAACACGAAGAAGAGAGTAGAAAGGAAAATGAAAAAAAGGGTTATATCCGGTTCACGGCTGTCCGGTTTTTTAACCGGTTTAGGCACTTTGCTACGTTTATTTTACCTCTAATTTATGGTTCGCTATTTTATTTTTATTTAAAAGTTTTTCAAGTGGATTGAGAAAGTTAAAAGTGAAATATAAATCGTTTATATAATGAAAATGAAGTTAATATAAATTGTTTATATTTATTAATTTTAAATATTTATTTTTTCCTTAATGAATTTTTTTGGTCAAAAATATTTATTTTAATTTTTAAATTAAAAACAAAATATAATATAAAAATTTTAATTAGTTTATATTCATTAATTTAAAAAAAAATTAAAAAAATAAAATTTATTTATTTATTTATATTTCACTCTATTATAATTATTTTATTTTTCATCATCTTTATTATTTTTTTTATCATAAAAAATTATTGTACAATTATGAGTAATTTTCATTTTCAAACATTTTAAGAAGAATTTCTTCTGTGAATTGAATTTATAGTAAATCAATCAATAATAAAATATTTACACAATATAATTTAGGTATAAATTAATGAAAAATTACAAATACTATCTAATTTAAAAATATTACACATATAATAAATTATGAATGATTAGTTCATAATTTGAATTCAAAGGCTCACTCTTCTTATAGAGATAAAAAACAATGTGACAAGAAAACACAAATTTTATTTTTTTTTCCTTGAGAAGAAAATGGATAGAATATAATTGATCAAGAGTAGTGCCCAATCTTATATCACCTAAAATCAAATCACAAATTCAAAAGAAATCTCTTCATATTTGGATGCGTTCCTTGTTAGTACACTCAGCAAAAATAAATTAAAGAATGTCACTTTGTTTGCTACCCTCCTTATAGAGTGAAATTGTACCACTCCATCCTTGCTCATTTTTATTCACATTAGTTTAGTTTTATTTCTAAAGCTATTTTAAACATGCATTATCACATTTATTTGATATGTTAAAAATAATTTTATCTTATTTTTAAGTATTGATTTGAAAGATAAATTTAAAAAAAAATTGAAAAAAGTGAAAAAATTGTTGTAATTACTTTGACTAACCAATTTAGTTAAATTAGAAGATACTACCATTGCATTTGCTATAAATTAATTATATAGTTTTTATGAAATTTATTTGTAAATTCACTATTTTATATATTTAATTAAATTTTATTTGAAATTTTATTTCATTAAATTTTTAGAATTGATTATAACTAAACGAAATCTTATCAAATTATATAGAATTTATAAAAATATTCTAAAGTTATAAATTTTTCATTATGATAAAATACACTCTGTTAAGTGTAAAAATCCCACATCGGAAACACATACAAAAATATAAGAGTATATAATAGTTTAGGCTTAACTATCTAATTAATTAGTTTAAATTTTGGCAATGATTTATTTAAATTCATTAAACTCATTTATTTTTTTGTTGTTTTTTATTGTATAGTCCATAATATTGTTTTGACCTCTCATAAATTTTAAAAATGCATATAGTATTACGTTGTTTCTTCTTTAATCAGATTTAGGAAATCATTTCAATTATTTTAGCCAAAAATTAATCTCTTTTTTTATTTTTTATGTTTTATAATAAATTTTAAATCTACTGTTTTTTTTTATTTTATTATGATTGATCACATAAAATCTTGAGAAAATATCCAAATATATTGTTTTTGAAGTTTATTTAGATTTATTCCTTTATAAGTTTTGTACTTTCATATTATTATAGATATGTGTGTTTTATTATTATGTTTTTTTAATAATTAAAATTTTAAAGTTTTGGTATTTAGATCTTATATCTTCTTGATTGATCTATGATACAAAAAGTTACTAAATAGTTAAATTAGATTCCATTACAATAGAAATTGAAGTTATTGCATTAGCTACTACAATAAATAATTATTGTTTATACTTGAAAAACTATTATATTACTGTTTTATAAATTATTGTAATCATAGCATAAATGGTATAACAAATGCTATAATATATGAGAATAATAGTTGCATAACAGTAATTAGAACTATTGCATAAAATATTACAACTATTGCTAATAATCAATTATAAACTGTTGTCTTTGAAATATTATAACTGTGGCGT
>CATIWR010230206.1:0-34476 GCA_949677035.1 Omphalea diandra | reverse complement strand
GTGTTAGAAGTCTTCGGTTTTAAAATTTTAAATGATATATTAATTTTGTTTTGAACAAAATATATTATTTGTTTACTAATGAATTTTTTTAATCATTTTTTATAAAAAAAAAAAAAGATATAAAATTTTATGGGGAACAAGTTTCGAATTCAAATCAACCAAACAACTTGAAAATAATTATTTTAATTTGTTATTAAAATTAAAAAATACAACGATAAAAATTTCATAAAAAAATATCAAATAACCTAAAATTGATTATACTAATTATAAAATTTGATTTGACTGTTTTATTTCATTTTTTTATTGAAAACTCAGTTCAGCCTAGCTAAATAGAAGCAGTATTAAAAGAAATAAAATAACATAAACGTTTCATTAAATTTTTTATTTAAATCTTACAAGTTTTTGTAAACTGAAGTGTAACTTGTAAGTTATTGAGAGTTTGGCTTAATAAAAATTTATTTAAATTAGACTCATTTTTTAAATGAGTTTCAAAATCAAATTTGAACTTTGCTTGAATTCGTCAGCTTTTGAACAGATAAATTTATAAGTCAATTTTTGAATAATTTGTTAGTAATTTTTAGATTTAAATTTAAAATTTATATTGTATTTATAATGTGTAGGATTATATTAAAAAGTATTACCTAAAAATGTATAGAAAATAATATATTTTTTATGTTTCAACTTATATTTGTAATGTAATATTTAATTATTTTTACAGTTTTCATGTAAATATTAGTAAGTGCATTATGATTTTAAAATAAATTTAAATTTTTTAAGAAAAATTATTAGTAATTTAATTTATTAAAAAGCTTTATTGATTGAGTTTTTCCAAACTCGTAAATTTTATATACTAATATTCACTTGGAGTTCAACTCATTCATAAATTAAATTAAATTTGAGCTAATTAACACATAGACTCCATTAAACTTAAATTTATTTTACTTTTATTGAAAATTAGTTATATTCTCCCGCTTTACACTGAACCTAATTTTTATAATAAAACTATTATTTATATAAAATATTAGAAACTTTTTAAAACTTTTAAAAATTATCATTCTAATTTTATTAAAATAATTTTGATATATATATATATATTAAAATTATTAAAAGAATTTTAAGATAAATTCAAAAATATCTTCAACAATATATATAATTTGAACCATAAATTGATCCAACTCTGTTATTCATATGAAATTATTTATTTTCATATAACTGGAAATTATTGTAAAAATTAAAAGAATGTTTATAAAATCTGTGTTTAAAAATATTTCAAAAAATTTTACCTCCTACATAAAACACTTATCCTATATTCATTAAAATTAAAATTTATTTATATATAAATTAAAGTTAATTATCCAGCTTCAAAGATTTGATGTTATTTAATACTGAAGATTAAATAAATCAATATTGATAAAAAAAAATATTTCATAATTATATTAAATTTAAGAATAAAATTTTAAATTATAAAAAATAGAAAAAAAAACAAAATAATGATCTAAGAAACTTTTAAAATAAATAAAATTTAAAATGATGTGTTAAATACAAAGGGTGATATAGTTCCTAAGTTCGAGGAGACTAGAGGAAGCCTCGTTTTCATGTATTGGATGACTTGAGTTAGGTCCCCACATGGCGTTGCGGATCTATGGAGCAAACATTAATTAATTAATTCTTTTTCTTTTTATAACCTAATTCAATTATTTGTTGCTTTTGCATTTAACAATGTGGATGCGTCTGCATCGCATCATAACCCAACTAAATCCTCCTGTCACAATCACCATCAACAACATAATATTTTCCATATATTTATTTTAAGATCTAACATTTTTGCAAATTTTTATTTTTTTATTTTTTATAATTATATTTAACTTTTTTAAAATAAATTATTATGTTTTAATTTGGCCTATTTAAATCTAATTTTACTCAAATTTAAATATAATTTTACTCAAAATCAAAATTAGATGAATTAATTTATAGCAATTTCTGATGTAAAAATTCACATTTTTAAAAATATTTTTTTAGTATTATGGGTACTCAACATTTTATTGTCTAAAAATAAATTTTTAAAAAATTAAAAAATTATTTAAAATTTTTAAAAAGAAGTTAACTATACTAATTTTAATTATAGGTAAAATTATAACTTAATAAACTAAACTAAGATATAATTACTTATCTTAAGATTTTTAGATAATTTTTTTAAATTTTTCAGTAAATTTAAATTTTAGATTACAAAATAATCCACTTATCTTACCACTTGTGCTGATATTTGTCGATTGTGTAATATTACCTTTAATTATAAAAATTTATTATGATATATCTTTTGAGAAAAAAAAAATAATAATAATAACTGAATCAACAGTCCATCACACTAAAATGAAGCTTTTTTTTTTTATTTTTTTATTAGGTATACCATTGAGAGAGGAAAGTGAGAGAAGGGAATTAAATCCAAGACTTTTAATCTATGTTTGGAAAACTATTTAGAGATAAAAAAAAATAAAAATAAAAATTATTTTTTCATTTATTTTTTGTTTGCATGTTTGAATAAAGAAAAAATGAGAATAAAAAAGAAATTTATTTTTTGTCTTCATGTTTGAATAAAGAAAAAATGAGAATAAAAAAGAAATGAGAGAAAATAAATGGGTTAATTATTTTGAATCCATAACATTAGTTATATTTAATTAAGTCATCATTCACTTTTTAACATATACTATATCATCCATTATGATTTGTTTCATTATATTAAAAAGTTTTTTCTGCTAAATTTATATAAATGTTATAAGAGCTTTGAATATAATGAGACAAATTTAAATAATGACTTAATATAATATTTAAAAAAGTAAAAGATAATTTAGTTAAATATGATAAACACCAGATGTTTAGAGTAATTAACCTAATAAAATATAAAACTCAATTTTAATGAAATTAACTTTGACTAACAAAAAAACAACATTTTTAACGCCAAATAATTTTTGTGTGTAATAAGGTAAACGTGAGTGATAACTCAGTATAATATCAAAAAGTGAAAGATGATTTAATTAAATATAATAAACGTTAAAAGGTTTAGATTAATTAACCCAAAATAAATTTATTTTTCCTCATTCAATAAAGAAGTATCAAGGGCAAAATTTAAATTCATCATAATGCCCTTTAGCATCACATTTTTCTCTTTATTTTGGGAGGAAAATAAAGAAAGAAAAATAAGAATTATTTTCTTTCCTTCTTTTATTTTTATTTCATTCCTAAACAATGAAAAGTTGCAATATTTTCTTATTTTTCATCTTTATTTTCCTTACTCGTTTATTAATTCATAGAGATTTACACACAATCGACAGAATTAGTCAGAAAGTATATTATATGACAACAATTGATTCATAGAGAAACTATTATATTCTTATCCTACATGCTTTAATACATATTGCAAAGGTTGTATTGATGTGATCTAGTCCAATTAACCTACCAGTCCAATCAAGAAACCATTCACTTAATCTATATTGTTCATCTTAATAAAGCGGGGAGACATGGTGACAGGTCAATCCTAGAAGGTGACATTTGCATAGTTTTCTCCAGAATTTGTTCTGCAATTTAATTGCCAACTTTTGCCTACTTGATTATCATCATTCATAAGAAATAGAAGCATGGGATAAGCTTCTTTTAATAGATAAACCCAAAAAAGAACTCAAGAAATAAAATTAAGAATCATGTTTATTGATGAACTTGAATTAAAAATACCGGCATAACAAATATAAAGATGGTAATTTTGATTCAATAGGCTTAGAGAATTTATTTGAAAAATTCAATTTGAACTGATTTAAAATTGAATGAAATTCAAAACAATTTGATCTATTGATATGTTGAAATTAAATTGAATATAATCTAATTCAAAATTACTCAAATCTTATTAAATTTAAATTATTAAAAATATTTTAAAAAATTATAATTATTTAAAATTAAAATTATAAGGGACTATATTTGAAATCTAGAAATAATTTAATTTTTTTGCTATGTCTTGATTTGATAACTCAACTTATTTGTAATATGAAGTGATTTAGTCTGAACTAATAAAAAAAAGTGATCTATAATTGATATAATTTAAAAATAATATAATCCAAAATTAATATGAATTACATCTGACCAGCTTAATCTAATCTATTTATCACATTCATATATGTAGAATAGTTCTCAAGATTTCTTCCCAAATTTTTTTTTCTTAGGGGGTTACTTCTTCTTCTAAATGCTTGATATCTTGCTAAAATTGAATTCTAAAATCTAAGGCATCCAAAGGATAATTTTTTTTTAAAAAAAAAAAAAAACAAGAAGAAGAAGAAGAAGTGTTGTTAGGGTAGGACTTGACAGAGACCTTGTCTTGGGTGCATGGGGTATGACATATTTATTAAACAAGCCTTCAAAAACAATCAGTTGATTCAGTCAAAAGGATCAACAGGATGTAAAACAAATAAATAACAAAAAGAAATGAACCAAAAACTGGCATCACACGTACACAAGATCTTTTTTTTTTTTTTGATATGCTATCATTACAAAGTTCCAATTTGGATGGATAATATATGAGTACCAAGAAAGTGCATTCATATATATAAAATGGTTGGCAACCGATCCTCTATTATCTGCATGTGAGCTAAGATTTTTTTTTTTTTTAAGTACATACAAATGGGGAAATATCATACTTGTTTTTTGAAAAAAAAAAAATCACAAACTGTAAAATTAAATTCAAATTTGCAAACAATGTGAAGTTTAATTTATCGTAAAAAAATGAAAATGTTTTATTCTGAAATGGAATCGAATTAAATTTACGAAAAATTTAACTAAACTATTTAATCTATGGAAACTAAACAATGTATCTACAATCTTAAAACTTTAGTAAACAAGTTGATCTAAAAAAATTGGAAGGATGACATTAACAATAAACAGAATAGTAAACTATAGAAAGAAAGATAAGATGAAGACTTGTTTTGTAACTCTTACAATTGATACATGTAGAAGAGGGTATATGCATAGTGCCACTTATTTTTCATTAGTCAACACCATGATTATTGCCCAATTTATATGCAAATAATCCTCCACCGATTAGCCTTATTTAAAGCCGAAACTATATGCAAATAATTCTCCTGTCATACCAACCCATTCCCCACTCTTTTTCTCTCTTCATATCTATTTTTCGATATAAATAAAATGAATTTTACATTCTTCTGCATATCAATTAAATGAATTTTACGTGACATATAGTGTAATATAAAATTTTAAATTATGTATATAATTTTATTAATTATTTTATAATTTTATTAAAATGATAAAATAATAATATATATTAATAAAATTATTATCTGAATATTTAAAATTATACTAATATAATATTATAATATGACGTGATGTACATGATAATGGTGTTTACTATAAATAGTGGGTCCAAAAGAAAGCATCAACGTAGAAAAGATGGCAGGCCTAGTCTAGTCATGTCACGTTGGTGCAGAAATTGGTCACTTGATTCACCAGAAGTAATTTTGCTCTAAGTTCGGATTAGATCAAAATATAATGACAAACCCAGTTGTCCACTCATGAAAATTTGGATCAGAAGCAATAGGAATGACACTTCCATTGTCTGAATAAAAGGAGTTGGAGAGGAAATGGAAACATTCAATTCATCCAACAAATAATGGAATACTTTTATAACTCGTAGCAAACATGGGTCTATAATTTTAGAACATGAATCACCCAAATATGTACGAACAAGCAGTCCAACCATGAGAATTAATACACTCCATTTAATATGAATCTGAAAAATTTTTGTAAATTTAAATGCCTGAAAAGAAAGATAGTCCTTTATCATTAATTCTTCACCAATATCTAATTAAATTTATTAAATTAAATCGATTAAATTCATTGATTACTTTATTAATTGATTCAATTTTAAAAATATTGATAAATTACTTTGACCCAACACACTGTTAACACTTTCGAGCAGTAGTATTTCTAAGTTTCATTATGTCTTTGCAATATTTAGAGTTTGACATATTATTTCAGAGAGAAATTTAAAATTTTAACTCTAATGTAAATGACAGGCATTATTCGCGATAGCGATTCCTCCATAACGGGACGAAAATCACCTCCCTGATATTTTGAAAAAAAAAAATATAATCATTATAATATCTTTAGATATATTTTATCAATTAGTATTATCTTCCTCTCATAATGATTTTTGAAAATTTTAAAGTCGCCATCCCATAATAAAAAATTTTGTTTTAATTAAAAATTCAATTTTTTTTATTAAATTAGTTGATATATATATATATATATATATATATATATATATATATATATATATAAACACAATAATATCTAAAATTCTGGTGTGAAATAATGATACAATATAAGGTATTAGTTGATGAAACAGACTTTGATATGTTATTAATTTTTTAAAAATATTTTAATTGTTTGAGCTTTTAAATTTTAATTTGTGTCAATATCATCTTATGTGTTATTTATCATTAGTCAAATGAGATATAAATTATTGAAAATCAAATATAACCTTGATTTGACAGATTAACCTGGCTTTTATAAAAAAAATTTCATAAAAAATTACTTCAAAATAGTAACTTTTGATCTATAATTTTACATCTTGAAAATTAAAAAAATACAAAATAAAAATAGTTTGAATCTAAATATTTATCAAAATTGTTTGAAAAACAATTATAGTTTTTCAAGAAATATTTAATACTTTTAATTTTTATTTTGGAATATATACCTTGATAGAATGTTATGGATTGATAAAAAAAGTATATTGATGTAGTATTTGATTTTTTAATGATTATATATATATATATATAACTTAACTAATCTTTTTAATTGATAAGTTTTTTTTTAAATTATGTTCAATGAGTGAGATATTTTTAATATTTATATAAAAATAATTCAAAAAAATTAGATCATTAAGGTATCTCAACATCATAAATGATATTAATCAATTTACTATTTATTGGATTAATAATACATAATAAACTCTAACCAAAAAGATAATACAGGACAAATAATATTATATATAATAAAATTAAAATTTTAACATTTAAGTAAAAAAATGCTAAATTATATGATACTTTTTATATTTTTACTTTTTAAAATATTTAATATATTATCAAATCTCATTGTTTCATGTCTTATGCCATGTCAATATTTTAAATAATATTATATATATTGTTAATTATATGTGTTACGAGATACCATTTGATACAAATTGTAATATTATTTCATACTTTCTTCAAATTATATTATAATTATTTTTTAATCATTCTAGATAGGAAAGTCAAAATGGGTCAACAGGTTGTTTTCTTGTCATCTTAACTCATTCAGATTATACGATTAGGATCAACATAAACACGATCAGTTTATTAATCGTATTAAAATATTTCAATCCTAACACAACATAAAATTCATATGGGTTACACGAATACAAACATGTATAATCTATTTATTTAATTAGATTGTTTATGAATCACATAACTCGACACGGTTTGTTGAACGTGTATAAATTTATAACATAAAAAATATTATATTTTTACTCAAATCAATTGAAATATTATCCATAATCATATATTTTTCAAAGTTCAAAATAAATATTAATAAATAAATCTAAATAAAATTAATACAAGACCAAAGTTTAAATATTTTTATTCTACATCTTAACTTATGATTTGAGAGTTAAGAATAAAATTAAAGCCTGATTTGAGAGTTAAGAATGAAATTGAAGGTAACGGTTTTATTTTAAAATTTATTTCATAGAAAGAAAGATTCATAATGACATTAAATAAATTTTTTTTTTTTTTTGCTAGTAGGAGCACAAAGTTAGAAATGTGATCCAGTTTGATATCAATTTCAAGAAAAAGTAACACTTGAATCATATTTTTTAAAAAATAATTATTATATTATATGTATTATTGCATAGAACAACTATGAATTTATACACTAGATGGAGCTTAAAGGATTTTTTAAGCTGTAATTTTAGGCTAAGTGAACTATACTCAACAATGAACTATATATAAAACTCAATGACCTTTCTGCCATCCTTTCCATTCCTTCGCATATTGAATTTTAATTCTTTACATATCATTTAAATAAAAAGAGAATTTTATGTTAAATTTTGAGGCTTCAAAATACTTAAATTTGAACTTTTTTTGTACATTTCAAATTGGAACGTAAAATTGATGCCAATTTTTAGAATTTTTTTTTTTTAATGATCTAAAGAAAAACAAGGCATTAGGAAACTTATAATTTTTAACCCAAGCCAATAATAATTTTCTTAATGGGTTAATTTTAAAAAAATTATATCAATTCATTATTCAAAGAAAAAACTTTTGAGATGAGACTTGAGAGTGGCTAATTTAATCTACTTTTTAGCAAACAACAAATTTTTAAAATTCTGTTCGATGTTAGACTTGATCGAAAAGATCATGGATTATATATATTTTTCTTGTTTTATTATATATAAAATTAAGGCAAAATTTGACTATGATATTAATCAATTACAACATTAAAAAAAATTATACATTAATATATATATATCAAATTTGCAAATTAATAAAAAAATATTTAAAAATAAATATTAAAATTCAAATTGCATCTATATAATTTTTCTGTCATATTAAACAAAAATTAAAAGCCAAGAGACGGCAATTTTTATTGTTTTGTCTCAAATAACAAACAACGTTTGTCATACGTATCATCATGTGCCACCAACATATTTTTATGCCGTACCTTATTTATTTATTAGTAGAAAATTTTTTTTTCTTCCTCATGTCTCCGTCCCAGTCAAAAAGTTATACTTTGACTGAGTCTTTTTCCCAATTTTTCCCCCCTCACATTGCTTTTTGACAAACCAAAGAAAGATGACACGTGGACCACATATATGGACTTTTTCTCCCCTTCACTCATAACCTTATCAAATAGTATCATACAACTTTAAAATATTGAAACAAACTTCAACAATGAAATGATTATAGAATAAAAAATTGTAATTTATAATTTTAAAAATTATTTTGATAATTAAAATTAACCATCTCTATTTTACTAATATTTTAAAAAGACATATTGATGCTGCAAATTTAATGCCATAATATAATAGTGAAACATAAATATTTAAAATTAAATATAAAAAATTTGAATTGCACAAATATTACAAATTTTATTTTCTTTCCCTGACCCTATATATATTTAGATTAGGTCACGCATCAATTGAAACTAAATATTTAGTTAGACAATTTTACGAGTGCATTATGCATCAAATCGTGTATTTAAAAATATTTTTATCTATGGTTATTAGCCAAAAGATCTAACCTAAAAAAATTAAAAAGCAGTAAAATTCTTCAGAAACTCTTAATGTTGGGAGCCAATAAGAAGTAGCATTATAAGCAGTTTTTAGGATGCCATGCCCATCTCTAGTAGTGGCAGTAGTAGTAGTAATAAGAACACTTGCCCAAGCTTCTTGTCTCCATTTTTGCCACAATATTGAAAGAAAGGAAGGAACGGTAGAGGAGGGATCTGGACCAAAAAGGATGCTGACAAATTAGGGATAGAATCTTGGACACTTTTTTTTTTTTTTTTTTTCCAAGTAAAAACTTTTGAGTCAGCAAGAAAGAAAATCAGTTTTCCTGTTAATGGGATGGGACCTCTCCTTGGACTGAATTCCATGCCTAATGATTCAATTCTCAGATTTTTTTTTTTTTTTTTCTGTTTTCTGGGCCACATGGGCCCTACCCTTGATAGTGTTTGAGCCTGGCTATGGCTGTGCAGATAGATAGCTTGTGCTTTTTGCATTTATTGGGCCATACTACTAAGCCTACAAGAATAGCTGGGTTGGGCTTAAGGCCCAAGTATTAGCTCCGAAATTTTTTTTTTTTTTTATAAGCTCCGAAAGTTTTAAATCTCACTTGCCACACCATAAAATTGCGAATTTATGAATCTATTTACGAAACTATTTTAAACTTCATAATGACATTTTTCTAAATGCATGAGGGTAAAGAGTCTTTTTTTTTTTTTTTTAATGAATTTTTGGTATCAAAATAAATTATTCCAGATTCAATTCAAATTGTATATTTGAATCCATTATTATTTTTATGTGTGTGTATAAGTTAATTTTATATAAGAAAAAATATATAAATATACTAGAATGGAGGCAATTTTTAAATAGTAATTGCGATAGTATTTTAATTTTTTTCCAAAAATATTAAGCAGCAAATTTTATCTTTTCTTTTTTAATAAATAGTGTTTTGGTGAATATTTAATTTACTTAATAAACCTTCCATTTCAATAATGTCATAATAATATCTACAGATTTTGATAATTTTATAATAACCTTAAAACTATACAATAGTACTTCTATTTTTATTTTTAGACAATAGTAATTTGACAAATATATCCCTATTTCAATAATATTGCAATATAACCATGATGACCCTACAACTTTATAATAATATCTTTATGTATCTTTAGGCAAATAATAATTTGATAAATATATCTTCTATTTCAACAAACTTTCAACTTCAATAATATTATAATAATGCCTATAGATTTTGATAGCATCATAATAACTCTAAAACTTTTAATATTTTTATGTATTTTTATATAAATAGTAATTTGACAAATATATCCCTTCTTACAACAAACCTTCAGTAATAATACTCAAACATTTTGATCGTACCATAATAATTTTATAAATTCAACATTATTGTACAATAATACTTTCATAAATATATTTTACATTGGTATATATAAGTTATATAGTCTTTGGCTATATAAATATGAAAATAATCAAAGATATTCATTATTTTTTTTATGTTATTGAAAGTATTAGTTTTGCTATACAATCGAACAATATAATAAAATGCAAACTAATGATAATATAATATAATTATAAATAATTTCATAAAAGCTAATACATGGCACATAATAGAAAAGCAATGATAATTAATTTGAACAAACAATAATAATAATAAAGCAATTTCTTAATTTTTAAATATATTATGTAAATGAAGATTTATTTGTAAATTCAATTATTATAATAAAGTAAATTTCTCTCAAGTATAACAGTGTATCTTGGAATTGAAATTAAGAAAGTGGGAAGAGGTAGCAACATTTCACAAACATAACAAAAATATAATTTGTAAAGTTTAGGTGTCAATCTAATTCTTTTGTGGTGAGAATTTTTATCAATGTAATGAGAGTTGTGAATAGGAGGGCTACTCAACCTATGGTACTCACATTAACCTAAAACTACCTTTTATTTTATTTTATTTAGGAAAAAAAATAATACAAAAGTGTTGACATTTAAATAAATGGTAAAAAGTAGAGAATTTGACTATCCTTTTTCATCCTTGAAGGATAAGATATACAAACAACTTAGCTGTTCTTTGTCCATCTGTGAAGCATTTCATTTGTTAAAAAAAATGCAGAATTCCCCAACCACTAAGAATGGATAAGAAACTCCTGCATTCAGTGCAGGCACCTTGATCATGTTCATTTGTTTGAATTATTTCATTTTTACTTATTTTTATTTTAAATAAATATCCCTTTTGTAAATATTGATTTAGTAGAAAACAAATACAATTAATAGGAAAATAATACATATATAAATTTCACAATGCATTTAAGCCTTGTTTGATATCATTGTTTATTTGTTAAAAATAAATTTAAAATTTTTAAAATAAAATTCATGATTTTAAATTTTGCACTTTTTGTTTTCAAAATATTTTTAACAATATGAAAAATAATATTTTATTTTAAAAAAATTTGAAACAAAAAATCACAATGGTAACAAAGACTTCATAGTTTTTCTTCTCATAACATAAAGACTTCACAGTTTTTCTTCCAAAAAAAAATAGTGTTTTTTTTATAATTTTAAGTTTTTTTTTTATTATGTAAACTTTTTATAATATTTTTATGGATAGACATATATATATTTTTTATTATGGAACGACATGCAATGAATGATAATGCTGAATTGAGGGGATCAAAAACATAAGCAGAACTGTTGAAGGAGGTGACAGATACCAATATGAAATTAGCACATCCTACATGAACATTAACAATGATGGATAATTTTGGTGTCATGTGACTTTGCCTGCCTAAATAGATTGATTGATGGGAAAGGAAAGGATTAGCTACCCTTATACAAGGAGAATTAGTCAAAAAAAAGTGATTGAAATCATGGGAGATTGACACATATCCTATAATCCCAAAATGAATCATTATCAACTACAAAAGAATTGTGTCAAAAACATTATTATGGGAAGAAGTTTAATAAATAAGACAAATATAATTGGTACTTAGTGTATTTCTTAAGTTTGATAGTCCGCACTTAAATTAGCAGGAAAAGGGTGAACACATACAAACAAGATTTCCCATTATAAGAACATGTAGCTCACTCTACGTATAGTCATTTTTTTTACCTTTTATGAATATTATTTATTGCACTCACCACCATCATTTCACATTATTGGGTATCAGGATGAACACATACAACAACCTTTTTTTTTTTTTTTTTCAAAATATTCTTTCGTCCTTTAACTTATAAATAAGTAGTTTGACATATACATCATGGTGCTTTTACCTTTTTTTTTCACTCATAATTGATTTTTCTTTTTCATTAGTGAGGCTTGCATGGGTTATTAAATTTTCTCTATGGAAATAGATTAAGGGTCTTGTTTGTTGAATTTATTTCTTTTCCACCTTCGGAAATGTGAAATGAGAATTGTTGACGGCTCACCTTGAATTAGATCTTCTTCAAGCAGCTCCGCGAAATGAATCAAAGATGGAGAGCCAAAAGGAAATCTAGAACCGCATTGCAGAACTGATTTATAAGGAAGAGCTTATGTGGAAGTAGAGGTCTAGAGTTTCATGACTTAAAGAGGGGGGCTGTAACTCTTTTTTCATAGCAAATGCAACCATAGAATGTAGCACAACATTATTAAGGGGATTAGAGATGAGAATGGAGTTTGGAAAGAAGAAGAGGGGAGTATTACAGCAACATTCCAAAGATACTTTTGTCATATCTTTGCTAGTTCTAACTTAACTATAGAAGATTTGAAACTTCAAAGTCTATAATTTTCAAGGTGAGAAAGTCTTTCAGATAAAATATTTGAATTTCAACTTAATCAATGCCTTAAATTATTATTTAAATTTTAGCATCTCTTTCTCCTCAATATAGAGGATAAAATTGTATGTTTTAATTGAGTGTTATTCACACATTACTATTTATAAAAAGTACTCACTTTAATTTTGAGTGAGCTTGTCGTGTTGTATATTATTATTATTATTATATTATTATTATTAATTTCTAGCTCTTTGTTTACCAGATTGTATCTATTATTATATTTATAACTCTTGTAAATTTTTTCTTTTCAATGAAATCTAAATTTCATGTTCTTGATAAAAAAAATACTTAAACTTTAAATAAAATTTTTAATTTATGAGCTCAATTAATCAAGCAAACATTATTGGGCTGACTCAAAAATTAAAATTTAGTACAAACCATTGCTCTCTAGATGTGGATTGGTTATAAGCTGATCTGACATGTATAGTTTTTCCAAAATTCTCTTTGAGACTGTACTTCCTCAAGCGTGGAACTTCTTAATCAGTAATTACCCAAGACGACTTCAAATTTACAATAAAAATCATTTTGTTTTTCGTTAAAATCAAAACTCACCTCCATGCTACCAATGCCTTCACTGTGAAAGATGTTGGCTAAGCCTCTTTCCTCATCACCATTAACCCCAGTGGTACCAGTCGCCAATCAGTAGCGTTAACACTTTGACTTTTGCTTTTGCCATGCGTACGAGTACGAGTTGTTACTGTCAATAATCTAAAAATAAGATTTATGAAATTATGACTGGCCAATCTGATGAAAGTTTGGACCATATAGCTCCAGCATTATATCTTGTGCTGCATCGATGTTCAACTGAGAAGGTGATAAAGGAGCATAGATGAGTACGTAAGAAATATTCCCTTTTCCTTTTGGGATACCTCTAAGCTTAACAGTGCATTGAGACTCAGCTGAACTTATCCTTGAAATATATTTAAGTAAAAAAGTGTTAGATACATTTTCTATATTACTTTCTCTTTATTTTCTTCTTGTTATAGTAATATATGGTATGACTTACAATATAATTGATAAAACAGAATTTAGATATTCAGTAAAAAAATTTTTATAGTTAAAGAATATAATCATAATATCATTCAAATCGTATCACATGTCACTGTAATAAAAGTAAGATAAAAAGAAGTAATATATAAAAGTATCTAGCGCTCCTCCACCTAAGTATGAGTTTGAATTAAGAGTGTTGAAAATCCTGGAGGACCTGTCAGCCTATTGCTTGGACAACCATTATTTGGTGGAGTCCTTAAAAATGTGGTAGTCTCCTCCCTCCTATGAGAGGGTTAGTAGCATTCATTAGCTCGAACATGAACTAGATCAAAATCTCTTGAGGAACCCCTAAGGAATGCCTTGGACTTTTCCTAGTTGTCTGATACGCCTAGCATCATTTTAGATCTCCTTAACTCTAAAGTTTTGGTGACTGATTGATCAATTGAAAGCATTAGTCTATGCTTTTTATAATGAGTTGAGTCATCTTCTTCAAGTATTCTCTAAAGTAAGCCTGAGATTTCTTTCACAATTTTCATATTGTTAACTAAAAAAACTCTTAAATGGAATAACGGCTAGTACGTGCTAAAAATATCATTTGTCAATATTCATGTTTAGTGTCAAAAATTATGATATGCTGGCTTTTTATAAATTGATGATTTGCTGATATTTTGTAATTGTTCATGACCTCAACTTATTAGGTTTCGCTTGTTTCATAGAAAATATTTTTAGGAAAATATTATTGACATTTTTCTTTGTTTGTTGTATCTAAATAATTGATCAATAAAAAATATTTTTAAGATCAAAAGAAAAAATTAAGTCATTTTTCATTAAAATTACTTTTCATTTTGAAAATCAAAAATCATTTTCTAAATTTTGACAAACTTATTATTCTTAGTTACTTTTTACTACTGACACCTATCACCGGTCATCATGGATCGATAATGATCACCGGTGATAGGTGGTGGGATTATAAAAAAATTTCATTTTTATATTAAATAATAAATAATATAAATATAAAATATTTATCATCTAAATTTTGTTATTATTTTATATATTAAAAGAAAATTAATATTTTTTATAATGTGTTTCAAAAACCAGAAAATATATTATTTAAAAAATATTTTTTCAGACAAATTATTTTGCTTATTTTCATTAATTTTGAAAAATATCAAATAAATAAAATGGGTAGAAACTTGTAATTGAGAAAAGGTTGAGCAATTATATTGAAACTGTAGTAATAACAAAGGTAAGAAACTGATAGAAAAATTACAAACTAATCTAAAATTAAAGGCTCAATAGATGAATTGATTGTTGTTAATTGGTTGATGTGTTAAATGATGTCTCTGTCGCCAAGCGTCTCTATTTGTAGAATCTTTCATTAATTCATGTTACAAGCCATCAACCACTCCACTCTCCCACTTACTCAATTAACTAATCAAGTCTCTATGGGCTCACAAGCTCAAACTTTAAATAAATTTTAAATTTATTAACCCACCAAATTTAATCAAGCAAATATTATTAGGTTAGCTCAAAAATTAAAATCTGGTGAACAAACACTCTCATAAATAAAATTTTAACTAAACTGATATCATCTAAAATTTAAATATTCAGATAATTTTAAGCTACCTCGATGCATTATATTAAATTATTGAACAAGTGATACTTATCTAGAAAAAAGTCTAAGATTATGATTAAAATCATCATAATGTATAATTGGAGGCTTTTTTTTCTTATATAAGCAAGATAAGATAATATTAATTAAGAAAAAGACAAGGTACAAAGGTATATGGAATTGCCAGAATCAAAATCTCTATCAACAAAATAAAAATTCTGCAGCAACCAAACTGGAAAACAATAACCATTATGTGTCTTGTCCCTTTTGAAAATCAGCATTCAATTTTCAATATCTCTCTCTCTCTCTTTTGAAAATGGTCTTAAAAGAAGCAAAAATAAAATCAAAAGCCATGATAAGGGTTGAAAAGTGATACAAGCAGGGTAATATTTCAATTCTAAATCTTGAACTTTTTGAATCAACTTGCCATATTCCAAAATCATAAATAACAAAGTGGATAGGTGACAAATGAAAATAACTAATATATCGTTGTTCGTATTACCAACATTTGCACACCATCCATTATACACAATTATGGTAATTATGAAAAACTCAAACTTTAGGATAGGAGTAGAGTGGTAGATGCTAATTTCATTGAAAAATTCAATTTGAATCGAATTCAAAATGAGCTAAAAATTTTCCAATGAAACCCAAACAACTTGATTTGATTTAAATTTAAATTATTAAAATATTCAAAATTTATTTACAATAAAATAAAATTTTATTTAAAAAATAAAATTATTAGCGATCCAATAGAATCTAATATAAAATCTAAAAAAATAGAAAATGATGATTCAGTCTGTTCACCATTTAGAATTATCTGATTAAATTTTTTTTTAAAAAAAAGGAACAGTAATCCGGAAAATGACCAGACGTTCGTCTGCCACCTCTAGATAGCGGTCTAATCCAACTTGCTTTTAACTAATGCTTCCATCGTAGTTGACTTGAGCAAATTCCATAATCCACCACCAAATGAGAGTATACGTGTGACTTGATCATATATCGAAGAGATCCATTTGTCATCTCTTCACACTTCCCATGTTGTGTATATCCTAGTCTTTGCATGCAAACTATATTGGCATAAAAAGAGCAGAAATCTCCTCAAATGAATTTCTCCAAGTTATTCATTTTAGAAGATGTCTTTGATTTTAGGGAGTGAGCTGCGCAACAGGATTTTCAGAACTAATTAAGCAACAGCACATGAGAATGAATTTCGTAAACAAAACAAGACGCAGCAACTTGGTACCGTTGCATTAGTTTTGCCAACTACAATAAAGAACTATGAAAGGAGTTGACGTATCACAGCCAATGAGCAGAGCTTTACTCTCATGCAAATGTGTTGTAGTGTTTTAAGGTCTCATGTTCTTGAATTTAATGCTTGAAACGGGTTGTCAAGTCTACGATGCTGAACTAAAAATGGGAAAAGTTGGAACACCAAATATTAGGCACTAGAAAGTTCAGTAGAATCACATGCAAGTGATACAATTTATGATATTACTTCCATATAATGCTAACACTAATAACTTTACAGAATACTGTCCTCACATCACATCTGAAGTTCTGGCTTCCTATGAACAGAAATAATTGGCAAATTCGGTAACAGAACAAAAAGCAATAACGTGAATCAGTTAGCAAAACTGTGACAAAAGAAAGAAGGGAATGAAACAAAGTCTTTTTAAGTCTTCAGTGATAGACATGATGATCAAAGGAAAGAAAAATGTATGTTACCCCATTTGTTGAATAACTGAAAGACCCCCATCACTTTGTCCTTCCCCACATTTCCTGCAACTTTCCTTATCTAGTTGAGTATTCTATTATTTACAGTAGGCTGCCAAATCCTTAGCCATGGCCTTGCAGGTACATCCGTGGTACCCGAAAAACAACCTTCTAGTCCAAGGAAAAGTCGAACATCATGAACTTTGATTTTCTTTCTCTCTGAGTTCATCAAGAACTGAATCTTTCAGGGATAAACCATCTAGAATATCATTTTCTGAATCCACTTGAAGCTCCTTGAACATGGCCATCACCTGTATCATTGTTGGTCGCTTAAAAGGTTTATCATCAAGGCACTCAAAAGCAATTCTCAGATACTGGTGCAACTCTGCTCCATAAGATTTTTGTGCTGTCAACTCAGTATCCAGTATCTCGTTGCTTCTCTTTTCTCTATGAAGCTGCTTTGCCCATCCAACAAGGTTGTTGTCATCACCAAACTCAGATGGATCTATTGGCCTTTTTCCTGAGAGGAGCTCTAGCAGTATGACACCATAGCTGTAGACATCCCCTTTTGTCGTGCATCTGAAGCTCTGATAATACTCAGGGGGCACATAACCGGGAGTTCCTGCAAGCGTGCTTACGCTGAGATGCGTGTCCAGAGCATTTACCAATCTTGCCATGCCAAAATCAGAAACTCTGGCCTCAAAGTTTTCATCTAGAAGAACATTGCTAGACTTCATATCCCGGTGGATAATGTGTGGTATACAGCTGTGGTGAAGGAATGCAAGACCTCTTGCTGACCCTATAGCAATCTTCTTCCTTGCTGCCCAGTCAAGTCTTAAGCACCCTCCTTTCGACTTGTCATGAAGAACAGCCTCTAGACTTCCCCATTTCATGTATTCGTAAACAAGCAATCTCTCTTCTCCAACTTTACAGTAACCCAGCAAAGGAACCAGGTTCCTGTGCTTGATTTTCCCAATAGTTTCCATTTCTGCCATAAATTCTCTGTCTCCCTGGCCTGTAACATGAATTAGTTTCTTTATTGCAACCACGCAGCCATCTCTTAGTTGGGCCTTGTAGACCTCGCCAAACCCCCCCGTACCAATCAAGCTGTCAGCACTAAAACCATTGGTAGCTTCAAGCAGATGGGCGAACGTCAGCTTACGTAGAGGTTTCTCAAATGTGGCAATGTTGATGCTCAAAGGCTCTGGAACACCTGAAAATTTCCAGCTGCTGCTACCTGAAGTTGGAAGACTTTCAATATACTTCTCACTTTGTTCCTCCTTTTGCTGGAACTTCTTCACTCGATAAAGTGTTAAAGTCAGGCCAAAGATGCACAAGACAAAGAATGTGATGCCAATGACCATCCCTGCTGCAATAGACTGTTTCTTTCCCCGATTATTAGAGCTTCGAAACCAGCCTCCAGAGTCACAAGGGGACAGTGGTACGCCACAAAGGTCAGAATTGTTTGCATATCTGGATGCTGGGAAAGTGGTCAGCTGTCCACCAGAAGGGATGGAACCGGAGAGGCGGTTATTAGAGACATCAAGATCACTGAGAAATGAGAGAGTCCCTAAAGATGCAGGGATAAATCCTTGAAGATCATTGTGTGAGAGGTCAAGAACTCCAATTTCTTTCAAACCTCCAAAACTGCCAGGAATTATTCCGGTTAGCCGGTTGTGCCCCAAATTCAGAACCTGCAAATAGCTCATCAAACCAAAATTTTCAGGGATAATTCCTGACAAGGAATTATAGGAAAGATCAAGGTATATCATGCTGCCATTGCTGGCAAATGTGTAAACTGTCTTGCCAGAATAAATTCTGGTTGTTGGACATGAGTGAACCATAGGGGAATTCTCCATCCTCTCTGCTCGAATCCCATCAAATTCAACAAGTCCTCCAGCTCCTCTGCAAGATGTTCCCCCCTCATTTCTCACAAATGCAAACTGTTTTCCTGATACAATGCCGGGAACAATTAGTCCAGCTTGTTCTGCAAGCTCAGGTGGAAGGGGGCCGGTAATGTCATTGCTGTTCAAGTCAAGCCAGATGAGGCTCCGACATTTGCCAAGATCTGAAGGTATCTGTCCGGAGAGTGAATTGTTACCCATTTGGAGTATAGCAAGCTTATCCAGATTTCCAATACTAGGAGGGATTTCTCCAGTAATCTGATTGCTGGCTAGTGAAATCCAAATCATATTGGTGCATTTGCCAATGGACCGTGGAAGACTTCCAGTGATGAGATTGTTGTTCAGAATCAACGTCTCAAGATTTCCTCCATTGGTGCAAATGCCTTCCGGAATTTCACCTGTAAGGTTGTTTGCCCACATAACCAAGTCAGAAAGATTTGGCAAAGTCCAAATCTCCGGAGGAATCGGACCAATCAGATTGTTGAAACTAAGATCAATAGTCCTTAGGCTTTTGCAGTTTCCAAGCTCTGAAGGCACATTCCCTGATAAGTAATTGTTTGCAAGATGTAAACTTTGCAATGCAGAGGGGTTTGAAGTGGTGCAGAACTCGGAAGGAACATTCCCCATGAAAGCATTAGAACTAAGGTCAAGCACTTGAAGCTGAGTACAATTTGTCAGAGACAACGGAACATGAGCTGTAATGTTGTTGAATGATACATAGAGATATTTCAGACTCTGCAGATTACTTACAACAGTAGTCAGGAAATCTCCTGATAGCATATTGTTGCCCAGGTTTAGGCTCTGCAAAGAAGAACATGATACAAAACTCAACGGCAACCCACCAGTAAGTCTGTTTGCTGATAGATCCAGCTCCTGCAGAGTCCCACAGGCCTGTCCTAACTCAACAGGAATATCCCCAAATAGATGATTAAAAGCTAGTGATAGGTGCCTCAAATTTTTTAAGCTTCCTAGCAAAGAACCAGGAATTTTGAATTTCAGCTCATTATGAGAGAGGTCAAGAGTCTCCAAAACCCCACAGTTGCTCAGACTTGTTGGAAACCCGCTGCCGGAGAGCCTGTTCTGTGACAAACTAAGCAAAGTGAGATTGCTGCAGTGCCCGAAATCAAGACTGGAAAAACTACCAGAAAAGTTATTATGAGAGAGATCAAGATGCTTGAGAGATGAAGGAGAATCCGCAAGAAAGTTAGCTGGTATATCCCCAGATAATAGATTATATGAAAGGTCTAAAACTGATAGATCCTTGCAAGATAGAGGAGTAGTTTCAAGTAATCCGTCTAGCTTGTTGTCGGAGAAATTAAGGTAATTCAAGTTCTGGCAGATGGAGAAAGAGCGATTCAAAAACGTGGAATCAGATATTTGATTGACAGAGAGATCAAGCTGCAGTAAAGAAGGACCAAACTGGAGAACACCGCCAGGAATGGAATTATGAGATAGGTTCACATGAGCTAGACGATTACAAGACGAAAGGAAAGAATTTCTTGGAAGAGGGTCAGATATGTTGTTGGAGGACAGGTCAACAGTCTCAAGTGCACAGGCAGAAGAGGCAGAGAGATCACCAGTAGAAAAGAAATTGCCTCGTAGACTAAGATAAGTAAGATATGGTAAAGCAGTAAGGAGGTCAGGAAGGTGGAGACTGCCAATGAGGCCGGCGTTAGTGAGGTTAAGGGATGTGACGCGGCGTCCACCATCACTAGAACAAGAAACACCAACCCATGAGCATGGAGTAGAGGAATTAGCAGTCCAGTTGGATAAAATATTATTTGGATCAGATTGAACAGAGGATCTCTTGAAGGCCAATAAAGCCACAATTTCAACATTGCTAATGCTACTTTGCTGCTGTGAAGATAATTCTCTAGCATGTGATGATGGTATAACTAGA
Source organism: Omphalea diandra (assembly GCA_949677035.1). NCBI lineage: Eukaryota > Viridiplantae > Streptophyta > Magnoliopsida > Malpighiales > Euphorbiaceae > Omphalea > Omphalea diandra. The sequence goes on along the minus strand of CATIWR010230206.1, from coordinate 13,204 downwards.
AGCAGCAGAAACAGTACAGAGCCATAGCCAAAACCAAAGATTCCCATGATAAGTCTCTTCCATTCTCTCTTCATTTTCTTCGAGTGCATATCAATTCAAGCTGTCTTATCAAAGCTCTCAACCTGTGTTTTTTTTTGTTTTTTTTTAAGCAATTCAATCATATAATAACAACAAAGGCTGAATCTTTCTCTTCTTCTCTACTTGTTTCTCTGTATAACCTTCCATCTAACAGCAACGGAAGCAGAATCTTCTCCATATCACCTGTAGATCTGTTCTCAAGTTGAACACTTGTGGGTTTTATTTGTCCATGTAACCAACCATGGCTTCTTGCTTCAAAATCTGAAATTTCAAAAACAGAAATAGAAAAGTTCGTAATCAAGTAGGATTAACTCAAAAATCAAGAAACTAATTATGACAATAATACTAAAAATAGAACAAAAAAGAAAGAAAAAAAGAACAAGGATAGGGAGAGAGAAAGAGAGAGAGTACCAGTGGTGTTAATAGGTGATGTAATGGGCAGTTGTGACAAGTTGAGTACAAGTCCAAGAAACAATCAGCGGAGGCCGTTAAAGAAAGAGAGACAGACACAGACACCACAAAGACAGAGAAAGAGAGAGAGAGAGAGAGAGATGATACAAGGTGCAGAGAACTGTCGGTTGTCACTCAAAACTTAGTACTTTGTAAGAAACAAGAATCTACGAGTGACACCAACAAACAACAAAACCAAGAATTAAAAATATACATTATAGAGAGAGATTTCAAATTCTAGATCAGACCGAGAACAGAGTCAAAACTCAAAAAGGGTTGTTTTGTTGCAGACTCTTCTTCTTCTCCTTGAGAGAGAAGTAATGTTGTAGGTAGAAGAAGAAAGGAGAGGAGAGCAAAAACTAAAGGGAGAAGAAAAGGAAAGAGACGTGGGTAGACCAAGAAAAAGTGAAAACAAAGAAAGAGAGGGAATAGAATAGTGAGGAAGAGAGGACAAGTTGGTGGAATGGAGGCAACACACACATACATAGACACATCCACATACACATAGAGAGGCATACACATACAGCAGCAAGCAAGAGAGGAGGAAATTGTGGGAATGAATGAATGATGCCTTTGGCTTTTGCCATATAATTTATTTATTTTTTGGGTTTCTCAAAATTTTTTCTCAGTCAAACTTTGGATTTGATTCTCTTCTCTTTCTTGATCCACTTAAGGGGGATGCCTTTTTCTGGGCGTTGTTTTGTCTTGTCTGCAATTGCTATCCTCTGATTGTACGTCTCCTTCTTATCTTATGTCACCTGCCCCCCGACCCTCTCTTTTTTCTTTTTTCTTTTTTTAAGATTTTTTTTTTTTACGTTAATTAGACTTTGAGTGTAATTTTCATTATTTTATACCATTCCCATTGAGCATAAAAAAAATTAATTTCTTAATAAAATTAAAAGTAAATTAATTACCTGCCCATTGATACACTTATAAATCACCGAGTCAAAATAAAATTGTATTCATTTCTACTTATAAAAAAATTTAATTTAATTTTAGATTTAAAAATAATTTAATAAATAAATTAAGTTCAAATTAAGTATTATGTAGTTTGCATAATATTTATGAGTCCAATCGATAATAAAATTAAAACCCTTAATAACTTTTATAAAATAAATTTTTTATTTTAAAATCTTAAATACTCAATAGTATTTGCATGAAACCCAAAATTTTGAATATTACTATGTTATCAAACTTAGTGACTCATTTTACCCCATTAATAAATTATTGCAATAATGATTGAGAAATTAAGAATCTGAGCTCTTTCTTTTTTTTTTTTTTTTTTTTGAGAATTTGTGATGTATTAAAATTATTTTTATTGGTAAATGTATTCAGGTTATATTAGTACTAAGATAATTCCTGTGGTGTAACAAATATCTATGAGGCTGTAACTCTTTAGCCTAACATTGGCACAAGACACTAGCTTAAGCCTACAACCCAAAAATTAGTGCACAAGTTTCGGTGCCCAAAGCCTTGACCATACCACAGCTTATTACAAACCATATTTCTTGTTAATTACAGTAATTCATCCACTAGACATTTGGCATTCTTCTACATTGAGAATCTTTGATTTTTTTTTTTTTTTAATGCCTTACATGAGAGTAGAGAGTAGGTTAAAGCAAATTAAATAATATAACATAAATAAAAGTTTATCAATTTGTATAATTTATAATTTTTTATAATATAAATAAAGTTAATAAAAATTAGCTTATACAGTTTATGATTTTTTATAATATAAATGAAAATTAATGAAAACTAAATATTTATATTTATTAATTTTAAATATTGATTTTTTTTAACTCTCAAGTAGAGAGTTAAATAAAATACAAAGATTTTTTTAATTAGTTTATATTCATTAATTTTTTATGTTCTTTGATCTCAAATTTAAGTACCACAACTTTGCAAAAGAGATAAAGTAAACTAGAGTGAGTTGTGTGGTGCTTAAAACTATTCTGATGTTGAAGTTAGTGAAGTGATTTTAAAGTTTAAAAAGAGCTAAAATGAGAAAATTAGAGAACAAAATAATTGATTAGGTCATATATTTGGTCTTGAGATATATTTTTATACTATGAATAGTAGCTTTTGGGTTTAATTTTAAATGTCACTGAGATTCAAGAGATTTAATTGTCTTATAACTGTATTATTTCGAAAATATGAGAATTAAACGTGTTCATGATGTTTCAAATATTATCCAACGTTAATCTATAAAAGTATATTATTTTGACTTGATTATTAATGAGATTGACTGGGTGATATGTCACCGAATGATACCATCATTTGGTTTTTATAATTATATTCGTCTAAAAAATTATTTGTTCATTGAGCATATACCTATTCATAAGGCATTCAGTTGTCTCATAACTATCAATTTTTATTTTTTAAATTCTAGACAAAATAAAATTAATTATATTTTATTTATATTTTATTACATATACAATAAAACCTCTACATAGTAATATTTTATATAAGAATAATCTTTACATAGTCATAAAAAATTGTGGTTTAACTTGACAAATTGTAAATAAGAATAAACTCTATATTGTAATAAGTTATAACTTTTTAAAATTTCATCTTAATAAAATGTGTCTCATTATATATGTATATTTTAAAAATATATAATATATTACATTAAAGGTTTAAAATGATAGTGTTATACTATATGTTTCATTATTTATATATGTTTTAATATAATTAATTAACAAATGAATGTACATACATTGAAAAATAAATAAATAAAAGAATATTACATTTAACTATATAGTATTGGAAACACACGAGTTAATTTCAAAAGACTTTGTATTTATTTATATAGTATTGAGAATATATAAATCTTCTCTTACTGTTATCATTTTGCCAATAAAATTAATAATATGTTCATAAATAATTTCAAATTATATGTATTGCATTTAAAGTTAGAAAATGTTCGATTATACTTAGAGGTTTGACCGTATTCCTATCATCCTTATTACCTTTTGTTTCTTTTTTTTTAAAAAAAAATCTCATAAAATGAGGGATTGAAATGTTATTTTCAATAAATGTTATGCTTCACCACTCAGTCAAATTATAAATTTATGTCACTTTATTTTGTGTTCTAAATATCATAAATTTAAAGTAGTTTTGATATTTCAATTTGAATTTTACAAAAAAGTTACTTTTTTTTTTTTTTTTTGCTTTACTAGAAATTCAATGATTCAACCATTGAACTTATGGCTCATTAATTGACTGTTAGTTATGCTCTACACATGAATACTTTTGCTGCTTCATATTATAGAGCTTAACTAACAGTTTCAATTTAGTGGCAATTGAGGACCAACAGTTTCAAATGTGGCTCCATGGCTAGCACCATCGACTGTGACTTTACAAAAGAGAGGCACCTTAAGGTTTCTCCTTAATTCCATGAAATTTAGCTCATGTTTAGTTACTTGTGGAAGTTGGAATTTATTGCAATTTTTTTTTTAAAAAAAAAAGAATAGGATTCAATTTTCTTGTCTCATACACAAAAATATAAATTTTTATTAAAAAGAATGTTGATAGATACAACTCTTCGTTATAATAAACAATAACATAAAAAAGCAATTATATTTAATTTTTTTATAAACTAAATATATAATAATATTATTATTTATTTATTTTTCACTTAGATCTAACTCTTTGTTATTAATTTTTTTTATACTTATCTAATTAAAAACATCCAAATATGACTAAATGAATGGTAATATCTTACTAAATTGTATTTAAAATTAATTATATATATACTATTAACATTAAATATTAATTTTTACATATTGTTTATATTTATTTTATTTTCTATTTTTTTCATTATATTCCATGGATGAACCAAACATGCCCTGTTAGCCTTGCACCGATTTTTTTTTCCTATTTTTTTAAGGAACAATATCAATTCTTAATTCCGATGACATATTATTATTATATGTACCATAATACTTATCTCTGAAAGCTCGCACCAAGAAATTGCATCATCAGTTTTTTTTCTTACTTTTCAGGTCTTCATGTTGTGGCTGACATTTGTGCGAACATATAATTTGTGCATCTTTTCTAGATAGGTAGTTTGTTTCGCTGAAAATAATTTATTAAAAAATATTTTTTGAATTATATATTTTAATATTTGAAATATATTATAAAAAAATATTTATTTTTTAATTTATATTTATATTATTTATTATTTTATATAAAAATATATTAAAATATAATTTTTTATGAATTTCACATGTCTTCAACGATCACCATTAATTGACAATAATTATTAATGAATGTCATTAGTAAAAAATGATCAAAGATAATAAATTTATATGTTTATATGATTTATTTTTTATTTAAATAAATTTATCAAAATTCAAAAATTATTTTTTAATTTCTTTGATCAGAAAAATAATTTTCATTAATTAATTTTATTAAATACACTGCACAATAGAAAATGCAGAAAATATTTATTTTTTGCAAAACAAATGAAACTCAAGTGTTTCAAATAAATTTCTTTCACTGCCTTGTAATTTTGATTAAAAAATAGAATAAAGATGCAAATCTATTTATTTATTATTCAAATTATAAAGACAATAAGGAAATCGAAAATTCTAATACACATATACAAATCAACTAAATTAAGCTTGGACTATCAACTCATACTTAAAATTTTATCTTTTTTTTTAATATTTATTATTGTCAATGGTTTTCACTTCTCACCCTCTTCAAGAATTGTGACAAATCCATCACCAATTCGATCTTTCAATATATAACAAAAATTATACTTTTTTCTTTCCTTAAGCTTTACTTTTGCTCACTTTAGATGACTTCTTCCTTAGAATAGTATGTTTAATGTAATTGATCTCTCACATCACACGAAAAAAAAAAAATTGAATGGGATGTCGTTTCTCACTTTTTTTTCCCCCCATCTTATTTATGTACATATTTCTTTCTCTACACTCATATCCTCCTTTAAACCTAATTGATTCTTGAAGATGACAATTAGTATTAATTAATTTTAAACATCTAATCAGTTAATCCTATCTCACCATATTAAATACAACTTTAATTTTTATAACAAGAATTAAGATGAGAGTGAATGATTTAGTGTACATTTTTTTTATTCAACAGTGCATTTATTGTTAGTCACACTTCATATGTAATATTTATTCAAACTAAATGATAATTTCTTTTTTAAGCATAAAAAATGATAAATTTATACATCATTTAGTGTGGTAATTATTTTAGTATTTAAATATTTTTTGAGGAATTCAAGTATTTAAATGTTAAGTTTCTTTTTTATGACAATTAAGCGTAGTTTATTTGTACTTTACTTATTATTAGTTTCTTTTTTTTTGTAAAATTAAAAAACTAAGGTCCAAAAAGTTTTAATTATGTAAAAATTATATTAAAAAATATGCAGTGACACATAATGAGTGTTTTATTAAAAATTAATTGAGTTATTTAAAACTTTAAAATTTCTACAAAATAGAAAATATATAAATATGTAAAGATTTTAAAATATGAAAAAATGCTTTTTAGTCTAAAATAAATAATAAATTATTGAAAAAAAATGATTACTTCAACTTATAAAGTGATTATTATTGGATTCAACTTTTGTTTTAATTATTCAGTTAAGAATTTTTTTATTAATTGAGAAGTAAAATAATAAAAAAGAACATTTTCTTTTTAAAAAGTGACACAATAAAGGTGTTAAGTAGATTTAATTTACCACATCATCCGCATACCAACTAATGTAAAGTCTTCAATACAAAGTGATTAAAAAAAAAATTCATAATTGATGAATTTTATCATGAATTTTTAAAAACCATTGATTTATATAGTAAACATTTAAAATTTATCAATTATAAGTTTCATTTTTATCACTTCACACTTGAAGACTTTTTATTTATTAGTTCACAAAAGATATGACGGATCGAGTGTACCTAAATAGGGATCTAAATAAATCTAGACAATTTTTAAGTTATTCAAAATCTATTTGAAAAATATTCAATATTAATCAAGTTGAATTTAAACTCAAATTATTCGAGTAATTTGTCAAGTCAAGTTCGAATACTAAAAAACTTGGCATGAGAGATTTGCCAATTCAATCGAGTTTTAATTTTTAATTTTTATATTGTAATATATTTATGTAATTAATTGAGTTAAGTCGAGCTGATTAGATTTCGACATCAGTTACACTTATTCAAGTTTGAATTTAATATTTCAAAGAAATTTTAAATCATTATTAAGTTAAGTCCAATTGAGTTTGAATATGTCACAGAACCGAGCTTGAACTTAAAAATTAACATTCAATCATAATCAAATCAAATTTAGATTTCAAGTTTTATAATTGAATTTAATAGTATTCAACTTGACTTGACTCAATTATACCTATATATGTAATTATGTATATGTGTTGCTTGATATAGAAAATTTAATAATAACAATTAAAGTATACAAAAATTATAATTATTTTTCATAAAAATGAAATTTAATATTAAAATATTAAAATAGTTGTCATATTAAAAGATGAGGTAAATTTTTTTATTTAATTTAATAAATATAAAAATTTAAATATATAAAATATAATTAACAATAAATAGAATGTAAATGAACTTACTCTGAAAAAAAAAATAAATTTATGAAAAATTATTGAATTCACATAAATATAAATTCATTAAATCAAGTATTAAGTATCCATAACTGAATTTGTCCATATAAATATATATGAAAAAGATTATAATATTATTAATCACATATTAGAATATTATATTTACAAATAAGAAAATTATTTATTCTTACAATATTGTTATTATCGCAGGTATCTTAAGAGATGTATCTGACGTTTTTACTACTTGATCTGTAATTGGATAAAATATCATAGTACTGTCTAATAGCTATGTGCTTCATTATTAATTATTTTTGTGAAATTCGAAATTTATTTTGATTTATGTAATTAGTCAATGTTATATTAAAAAAAGAGAGAAAATTAATTGAACATATATACAAAAAACAAGTTTGGATAAGTTCAAGTAGCATTAATCAAGATAGGAATTGAATATGAATAATAAAAGATGAATTTCAATGGGATTTGAGATTGACTTAGTTTGTAAAATTGTTAAATTTGGATTAGTTAGTAAACTTGTTCTGTGCTAATTCTATTTTTTGCATAATTTATTTATTTGTTTAAAATATTTTAATTTGCTCTAATTCATTGGATGGTAATGTATGTATCCATATACAAATTTAAATCTATGCCATGTGAGGGTTGGTGCCTCTTTTTTAAAATTAATAATAATAATAATAATAATAATCATAGCCTCATCCTCATGGAGAGTTGGCTTTTTAGAAAATTGCAAATGGCTTGGCTGTATCCATCTAATTTCTAATGTTGACTAATCATAAATTTAGACTCCATTTTTATATTTCATTTTACTTGCCTTTCAATATTTTAAATTTAAGTCTTCATACACCTCATTATAATTAGTGATTTAATAATTTTTTTTACTTCTTTTTTATTATTCTTTATGATTTAATAAATATTTTATAACTTAGTGTTTTTATGTATATTTGTATACACAATAATAAATAGTGAAATTTTTTCTTCAAATGTGATTGTGTTTATAATGGTATCAGTATGATTAAGGTACAATATGAATGAAATACGTATCATTTTGACTGAATCTAACATAAATGACATAAAAAGCTAGAATTTAATCAATTCTCTTGATTGATGGCAACTTATGTCCTCCAACGGCACTTCTTCTCATTTCAAAAAATTTATCATATAGGAAAAAGGATTGTATCAAATAAAGTTAATTTTATAATTTTTTTAAAGTAAATCTGAGTTGATCATTTAAGGTCATAGATGTGTTGGATTATTTATATTTTTTTTAAAATATAAAAATATATTATTTTTTTATTTTAAATAATTCAAATTAATTTATAAATTAAATTAAAGTTGAATCAAATTGAATTGATCTACTAGCCAGACTGACTTTATTTTAAATTTTTTCAATTTTAAATTAAATTAAATCTTTAAACAATTTTAATTACAATTTTTAAATCGAACAATAAATTAAACATTAAAATTTGAATTTCTAGCTATCAACTTTGAAAATAAAAACACCTTGAGATATGGCTAGCCAAAACCTAAAAGATAGCATCCCTAAGATAAATTTTAGAATTTCTTAAATTTTCAACCTAATTATTTTTAGTATGTCCATTCTAAATGAAACAAATGGACGACCAAACCCCCAATGTATGTATATAAAGCCAAAGAAAAAAAAAATTAGAAGGCCAAGGACCAATGCATTGGTTTGTAGGTCAATGATATTAAACAAAACGGCGCCATATAAGCATGCGACATTATCTTATATCATGACGTTGAAACAATCATTAAAAAATAGTTTTAAAATCTTCAAATTTTATTTTTTGTAAGAAGTTGACAGCAATGAGGGAATCTTAACATCAATTGGATGAAAATTATTTTTTAGATTAGTTTTTTTTTTATTTGAAGGTTCGATTTATTTGGTATATATAATGAAAAATATATAATCATATGTCATCTATAAAAAAAATTCTATCATAATTAACAATATTAATATAACATTTACCTCAAATACAACTAATGATGATACATTAATTTAGTCTCAAATTCACAATACTATTTTAATAATGTATTTTTTAAAAAAATTCTATATTTTTATCAATTATAAGATTTCATCACATATAAATATTATCCTGAAATATAAACCGAAACTCGTATGGTATATCAAATCACAATAACACACATATCATCATCACATTATTAAATAAATTATCTCAATTCATTGAAAATCTCACTAAAAAGAGATAAAATAATTATTTTAATAAACAATAAAAAAATGATAAAATTGTATATTTTATAAAAAAAATAAAAGAATGAATAAAAAAAGACTCATGGCTTATAAAATATTCCTAAAACACTAAAACAATAAGGTTTATTTTATATGTTTCCAATCCATAGAATTAAACAAAGGGAAATGCATAGCACATTGTTTGGAAGAAGGTTAAAATTAAACAAAGGGCACGGGGCGGCGTGGATCTCTTATGGTTTATTAATCAAATGATAAAATAATTTGTGGGGCATCATTTTTTGTCAGTGTGCACTCCACACGAGCGCATCCCAATCCTCATTATTATTACACCAATCTTTCTCTAGATTCTCATTTTGTTCCCTTCTTTGGAAGGCACTACAATTATTGAATTTTCCGTTAGAATTTATCATTTCTAACTCAATATAAAATTTTAAATTAAATTTATTTTACAAAATTATGTTCAATTTCAAATTTGATTTGATGTGGATGTGTTTGACTCGATCTTATCGATACAATTCAATCTAAATTAACACAAATTTGTTTTGATTTAAAATGTTTAAAATTAAAATAATATTTTTATTTTAAAAATAAATTATGATGACTCGATTTAAAATGATTCAAAATGACTTTAACTTCATTTTACACATTAACACAAACGATTTGATTTAAACTTGAAAATTGAATTGAATATATTTATATAGAATGTGTGATATCGTACCGTGTAGCTCAGTCAATTGACAAAGTTGATTTGTCATTTGAAAATTACTGTTGTTATTACATGCACGGTCACCATCACAGTGACAATTTTTTTTAAAAAAAATAAAGGATTCAAAATGTATTATGATGTAAGAATTTGAAGTAAAGTAAAAGAATATATGACATAATACAAAAGAAACAGAATATATGATATAATACAAAAGAACAATCACTAAAATTTAACATTTTTTATTTCAAAAAATATTATTTTTTTATTTTATAATGAAAAACTGAAATGATTGGACTAAAATTAGTAATTCTGAAGCATAAAATACCAAAATATATATTGTAAAATGTGACTTTTGAACAAGGTATGTAAAACACATAATCCTCTTATAATATTTAAGTAGGATTGCGTTTCCAATTCCACCAATAGAGTAGACTTTAATTAGTCTAAGCCTCTAGATTTTCTTTTTTTTCATAGTATGAAATATTTTTATTTATAAACAATCGCACGACATTTATATAAAAAAATAATTTTATGATATATATCACTTATATAAAATCTATTTTTAACACTATTAATAATTGTATATTAATTCTGCTTTGAAATTATTATTCTTTTTTCACTATGAATTTTTTTGGAAGACTTTGTATTTTTATCAATTATGGAGATCCCATCATATAAGACATTATAGTGCAATGTGGACTAAAATTCATCTAATATATCAAAACATATTTGAAAAAATGATAGTCGATAATATATTATCATATATTATTAAATATAATATATTGTTAAATGATCTCAATCCGCTAAAATATAAAAAAAGAAAAAGTAAAAAATTTTAATAAGAAAGACAAAATAGCAAATCTAAAAATAAAAATTCTAAAAAAAGAGATAAAACAAGATAAAACTAGAATAAAAGATAAAATAATTTATTTTATTAAAAAATAAAAAAATTGTAATTGGTAACATATATCTGCGCTACACTAAAAAAAAATTATTTTCAAAGAAAATAAGAGACGGCTTGGGTTTTAGCTGTCATTGAATGTTTAGTCTACGCCTTTAGATGGATGCATAAGATACATTTATTGGAAAATAAATGTTCATGAAGTTGATGTTAATAAATAATAACCAAAGTTTTGTATTATAGTCAAATGACGTCATTTTTCCTTTTGCTTAAGTTATTGATCTACCTTATTTTTAATTTATAATTACAAAAATAATTCATCTCTTTCTCTCTCTCTCTCACACACACACATATATATATATAAATTAGTTTTATTTTTAAATATTATAAATATATTTTAATTTTTAATATTTTCTGATTTTAAAATTATTTTAATAATATTTTAAATTTATTTATTATTAAATTAAACTAATTAAATTAATTGAATTGATTAATTCATCAATATATATGTAAAATTTCCAAAAGCGATAAGCAACTTATTATGATCACAATGATTAAAATAAAAAATAAAAATTATATAATTAAAAAAGAAAATAGCGCAAGGAAATCAGCCAAATTTCTGGACCGTCCCTTTATTTTGTTATTGTTAATTATGTATTCATGAGCAAAGTGTTTATCCGCTCTACCCCACCTCATCTTTTTTTTTTTTAAAAAAATATTAATGAGATTTTTAAGTAATTTATTTTTTAAAATTAATATAAATAAATTCATTCATATTACAATAATTAAAAAAAAAAATTTCTGACTATTTAAATTAAGGCGACTCGGTCGCCCCCACCGTCCCTCTTTGCTTTAACAAAAGACGGGGCTTTCTTTTTCTTCCCCCTAGGGGGTCCCAATATGCGATAGCCACACGAGGGTATGCTGTCCAATCGTGTTATGGGTCTATTTTGATTGACTTTTTATATGGTGTTAGGATGGTGTTATTGTCAGTACGTATGATTGCGTTACATCACATTACTAGATTGCACGTCTAACATGCTTCATTGAAAATGTCTAATTATTTTTTTGGGAAATAAAATCATTATTTTATCAATATTGTTCACCAACTCTGTTGCCAATGCCAAATTACTACTAAAAAAATATATGCTAGCTGTGTGTTTACAGACATTAGTGAGATAAATATAATATAAAAAGCTTTATTACGCGTATGTGCAACGATGTGTCTGCTTGGTTTGGCATTTAGCCAATAACATACTGGCATACAGTGATTGAGTATGTAAATATTGAAAAAGAGTATTTAATAAATATTAACATTTATCCTGTGTTTGAGACAGAATAAAATAATAAAAAGAGAAAAATATGAGAGTAAAATATGAGTGAAAAGATAAAATATTTTGTTTGAAAAGGGAAGAAAAATGAGAGAGAAAAGAAAAATAACACAAATTTTACCTCTTATATTTTCTCTCCAAAATAGAGAGAAAATATGGAAGAAAGAATAGATTTTATTGAAATGATCATCATGCCCCTAGACAGTGTAAAAAATTACAGAATCTGAGCAAAAACTGACCTAAGCGAGCTGGTTTAGTTTGGTTCGGTTTGATCCCTTAATAAATTTAGTTTATTCAGTTATAATTTTTAAAAAATTCGGTTTTAGGTTTTTTGTTCGGTTTTTTAGATAGAAAACAACAAAAATTGAATTAACTGAAGTAATTAATAAATCAAACTCATTTAAATCGAACCAAATTTAAAATACATGTAATTAAATTGAAACAAACCGAACCAAACTGAACTTTTTATAAGATCGATTTAGTTCGGTTTATAAACACATAAATTTTAGTTTAATCGGATCGTTTAATTCAATTTTTTAAAAAATTTCGGTTCGGTTCGATTTTAAGAACAAAAATTTGGTTTATTAAAATTTGGCAAAATATCGAACCAAACCTACCGAACCGCCCGTTTGCTTACCCCTAATTACTGGGTCCAAAGTTGTTTCATTTGTTCTCATTTTCACTCGGCAATTTTCGAGTAATATTTCAATATTTAAAAAATATATTTAAAAATATTTTTGTTACATTTCAATATTTAAAAAATATAAATCAATCTATAAATATATTTTTTTAATATTTCAAATATAAAAATAATTTTAGAATTTGTTCGTATTAACATTATATTTATCATTATATAAATTTTAATTTCATATAAAATCAATTAAATTATAAAATA
>CATIWR010230183.1:0-18142 GCA_949677035.1 Omphalea diandra | reverse complement strand
TAATTTTAGCGGTATCGGTTTTGGCGGTTTTCGTGGTATTCGGTATCGGTATCGGTATTATGATTTTTCGGTTTCGGTATTCGCGGTATCGGTAAAATTCGCGGTTTCGGTATTCGCGGTATACCGATTACACCCCTATATTCTACTGGTGACAAATTCTTTTTTATATATTTTTTATTTTGTCAAATAAAATGAATCATTTTATCCTACTTTATTAGTTTTAATTTATTTTATCTATTTAGAGAGTCTTTGTTTTGATTTATTATTGTATCTCTCTTCATGAGAGTTTGTCTCTATTTATAAGAGTTTGTGTCTCTTTTTTTGAGAGTTTTTGATAATTTGAGACAATTATTTAGTAGTATATAATGATGTATTATTGGATGTCATCTTAAAAACCTATTATAGGTATTATATGAATTTTGAAAGTGGTATTTTGTCTCAAAATGATCCGAACCTAAGAATTTTATAGTCAAGTCTAAGTTGAATGACCCATTTTTTATATATACTTAATTGAATTACTCATTTTTATTATCTATAGTCATTTATTTAAAAAATAAAATAAAATTTGATTAGTTTGTTAAGTATTTTAAAAAATAAACAAATTTTAATTAAGTTCTATTTATATAAAATATATATGATTTTAAAAATAATTATTAAGGAAATTATTATTTTCTTGTCAAATTATGTTAAAATATCTCATAATAAAGAATTCAAATTAATATTTTAAAAATATGTTTAAAAGGAAATAATAAATGACCCAATTCGACCCGATCAAAATATTATTTTTAAGTGTAAATCGAAATTTCACTTGAAAGTCCTACATAGAAACTCGCTCAAAATCCAAACCATCTGAACTAAAAAATGATCAACTTTACCCAATTGTCACCTCTAATTTAATTTCATCGACATTGTGTTATAACAATATATTTGATAGAGATTTTCATAATTAATAAATATTAAAGATGACAAGTTCTGACTCGAACTCAACCTAAAAGGAAATCTAAAACTACTAAAAAATTTAAAGACAAATCCGACAAAGTCTAACTTCACGTATAGGTCAATCTGAATTGATTCGACCTAGACTCAATTTATGAATCAATTTGAAAGATCCGATTTAAATTATTAGAAATATTTACAATTTTTTAAAAGATAATATAATATTTTTATTTTAAAAAATCAAAATTACGACTGATCTGATTCAATCAATCAAAATCAAAATAATTCTAATTACTTTTGACTTTCTAAAAAGAAAGTCAATGGCTATAACTGTCCCTTCTATAATTAAATGGCTTAATTAAACCAAGCTTTGTTAAAGAATTCGTTTCTAAATAATTGAGTTTTTTCTTAAAAAAATTTATTTCAATATAATTGTCATTTTAGAATAACAATGTAACATTAATTATTTTTTTAAAATTTTTCCTCATCATCAAAACTCTCTTTTCTTAATTAATTGCTTTCTTATTTTTGTAATGGTAGAGTTTTGATTAAAGACATATTAAAGGTATATTAGTTCATATTGATTAAAATTATTCTTGATTAACTACTTTATTAATCTTAGTGCACACACATAAAACAATTATTTAAAAATGGAGGGAGTACATTAATTTGATTGGATAACAAACTTCCATTCTTCCATCCCAAAGCAAGCTTGAAGTTATCATATGGGAAACTTTGTATAAAAAAGATTGAATTAACAAGTTTGATTCTTATAAAAAAATTTTAAACTGGGAAATCATTATTATTATTATTGTTGTTGTTGTTGTTGTTGTTGGAGGATGCAGTAAGGTTGAAACCAAGTCATAGCTAGTGCACAGTTGACTTTAGAAATGTTTAATATTCCGACATTTAAAGGTTAAATCCAAGAAATTTCAGGAAGAAATTAAAATAAAATGTTATCCTACTCCTTTGTGCTATCACTCCTTTTGGCATTATGGGAGCTTGGAAATCTTCTTTCTTGTCTATCTACTTTTTATCATCCATGCATCAGGAAGTTGCTCAATCTCCAAATGCAGGAATGATAGCACCCCTGTCCGATTCCCTTTCCAACTCGAAGGCCTGCAACCCCAAAACTGTGGTGATCCTGGTTTCGACATGAGCTCCAACAATCAGGGTAAAACAGTTCTAAGACTTCCATATTGTGGAGATTTTCTTGTGCGTAGCACCAATTATCTAGCACAACAGATTCAAATTTATGACTAAGAAAATTGCCTTCCCAAGCGGCTCCTGAACTTTAATCTATCCGGTTCTCCTTTCGTTACTGCGACTGCATATCAGAACTACACCTTTCTACGCTGCCCCACTCAGCTTGTAGAGTCTCGCTTCACCACCATCGATTGCCTTAGCAATTCCACAACCTCAGTTTTAGTTATGTCTTCCAAAAGCATTGCTGACTCACTCACATCATGCAGGATTATCATTACATTGTCAATTCCTGTTGAAGATTTCTCAAGTAATGTTAAGAATGATATTCAGCCAACATGGTATTCTCGTGCTTGCAAAGATTGTGAAGAACAAGGTGGAATGTGTGGATTTAAGACGAACGCTAGTCAAGAAATTGGTTGTTTTAGTTGCTCTAAAAAATCAGGTAATCTTTCCTAGTCTTCCTGTCCGTTCTCTATGCTCAAAAACAAAAATTGATAATTTTCTAACAATCCCACGTGAGAGAGTAATTCGGTCCTGTTTACAGCATTAAAAATATTTGAAATTTATATAAAAATCAAATAATATTCTTTATTTTGAAAAAAATAAAATTATCCAAAATACTTAAAAATTATTTAATTTAATTTTTATATTTTAATCTAATGATCTAACCTGAAACTCGAAATAATTGAATCCAAATTCACCTAAAAAAGATGTGATCTAAAATTAATCTAATCTAAAAATAATTCAACCTAAAAATGATTTGATTTAAATTTATCTGGTCGGATTATCTTTACAAACAACAAAAAGGACAACTTTTTAAAAGATTCCATGACTTTTTAATAATAAATTTTGTTAATTTTTTTCAATTAGTATGACTATATAACTATACAAATCTGTTATGTAATTAATATTATGTATCATGGTGAGGTGTCTAGTGAATCCACTTGCAATTTGTTGTGTAAAGTATGATATTAATTTCTTATAAGGAATCCTAGAATTTCATTCACTTGTCTGACTTGTTCAAATTATTATTTGGGGAGCCAATACTAGTAGACAATACGATACCGTATTAGTCAATGGGTTGTGGCTCCATTACAATGCAAATTAAGATTGTGAGAAAAGTCTCAAGTTTGATCTTACTAAATACACCCTTTGGAAGAGATAAAAATCCTTAACTATGACAAAAAGAGTGATCTATTAGGAATTGCTAGAGAAATGAGATGAGAATATAAAAATGGCAATCTGATTTAGTTATCACTTGTAAAAAGACTTTCAAATTTTGTGTTTACTCAAAATTAACTCTATAATATCAACTTTGTGTTTACTCAAGAGCCATGGTATACACTGAGGTAAATTAAGTAAGGAGTTATTGAAGTATAGAGTTAATTTTAGTTTAGTCATATACACTGAGGTAAATTAAGGAAGGAGTTATTGAATTATAGAGTTAATTTTAGTTTAGTCACTTAAAGAAAAATGTTGATTATTATAATAAGCTAATAATTTGATTAATTCTAATAATATCATTAAATAAAAATTTTAGCTAAATTAACTGTTCAGAAAATAATATGACTCGCCATAATTTATAAAAGGCTTGATAACTAAAAAATAAAAAATTTCCCATTTTACCCAAGCCTCTCAAAATAGGCAGTTATACTCAAAAGTGATCAAAATTATGTTAATTATACTTATGATTAAAATAAAGACAAAATATATTATTTGCTAAAATTACTATTATATGACCATCATGCATATGAACATAATGTTTTTAGTTGAAAAATCTATGAACGTAATGCATATGAACATAATGTTTTAAAATGCAGTTGTTTTTATCCACGTCAGAATTTAGAAAAAAAAAATAGATCAAATCACTAATAATCTTATTGTTTTAACATAAAAAATATATTTTACTAATTTAAATCTGTTTAAATTTGAAAATAATCAAGATGAATAAGTCTGTCGAATACAATCAAGTTGAATAAGTCTTTCGAATTTAATTCTAGAATTTTTTAATTATTTTGAGTTCAAATTATTTTATATCTTTTCTAAATCTAATTATATTCTAGTTGATCAAATTAAAATTAAAATTTTGAATTAAATAAAAAATTATCATCTCTTACTTGTGCCTCTTTTCGTTTTTCGAAAGGTCAAAGTCTTTTGTCCTTTCTCATGTTCTTGTACCATCATAAAGGAAATATATACATATTAATAAAATTATATATATATATATATATAAAATTATGACTCGCCATAATTAATAAAAAAACTTGATGATTCCCTATTGCAGCCAAACTTTAAAATCAATAAAAATTAAAAATTAAAAATAAGCTATTTTTAAACTTTACAAAAATCATTTAAAATTTTATCATCAATTAAAATATTAATTTTACACTTTCATTGTAAGTTTGAGCTAAATGCGGGTCTAACAATAAAGAATATAATGCTTTTAGTTGAAACATATATTTAATGATTTTATTAGGAATTAAATAATTAGTCTATTGCAATAATCTTTTTTTTTTTTCAAGAGATAAAGTTAAGTTTAAGTTGTAGTCACATAATCTTTGTTACAAATTACATGAATTTAGTTATTTGGAAAATATAATTAATCAACCAAAACTAAAGCCATGATAATATATAATGTACAATATTCATAATTGCCATAGCATGCTAGAATTCACTAGCATTTAGCCATCACATAAATACTTATTATGTGAAATAAAAGAATTGTAGTTTGTATAATCACATAAAATAATCGATGAGTTCTATAATCATGCATACGATATTATATTATTTTATAAAATATTATCTTATATATATAATTTATTAATTATTTATCATAATTTTATTAAATATAATAAATAATTATTTATATTAATAAAAATTATTATTTAAATATTAAAAAGCATACTAATTATAATATAATATAATACCTGATATATTATTCTCCCGATAATTTGCTTTTGCTTTGCCAAAAGTATGTTCAACAGGACGGAATTAATTTTGGGCCTTCTGTGATTACTCAATCATGTAAAATAATAGGACAAAAATTAGAGGAAAGAAGAAGTTGGGGTCTACCCACCACAATAATTCACAGGATGAGATATTGTATATGTCACATAGACAAGTGGATGATGATGTGCCATTTGCTGTGTTCTTCATCAACTATTACCAACAATAAAATGAAAATGATATTGACGTCATTGATTGGCAGATCACCTCATCACACCACATGTTGATATTTCTAGTTACATATTAGAAATTTATTAAAGAATTGAATTAATATTTAATTGTTTCTTATTTTTTATTTTTTTATTTTTAACATAATAATAATAATAATAATAATAATAATAAAAAGTACGGACTATATGAAGTGGAAAGCCTAATATTAAAAATTTGAGATTTCTTTGGAGTCTTGTAGTTCATAATTACTCTGTTTTTTCATCTGCCTCCTGTCATGGTTTTGCAATGTTTCTTCTCTT
Source organism: Omphalea diandra (assembly GCA_949677035.1). NCBI lineage: Eukaryota > Viridiplantae > Streptophyta > Magnoliopsida > Malpighiales > Euphorbiaceae > Omphalea > Omphalea diandra. The sequence goes on along the minus strand of CATIWR010230183.1, from coordinate 12,524 downwards.
TAGTCAGTTTTGAAATAATTATATAACAGATTATGTTGATTTTATTTTAATTATTTAAATTCTTAATAAATAACTAAAAGTTGCAAACACTATATATATGTCATATGTTGGGCTACTATTCGTTGTGTCATATTTTAGTTTGTGACTAAAAGAAAACAAAAGTACTTTTAATGAAATATAATAAAAATGTTAATTAAGATTATTAGATTAAAGAGTTCATCCTTAAACTAATAAATTATTTTGTTATATTTAAATATGTAAGTTACTTAATTACAGTCTATAATAATTCTATCAGATAGAGTTGAGTGTTTATATAAATAATATATAGATATTAAATTAAATTGAGTGAATAGTTTTTCCAACCTCACAATAATAGTTTTATTTATTTAATTTCAATTCGCCAATTTATGATGATTGAAAAAGATAAATATCATTTTTCACATACGTTCATCAAGTGCCATAAAATAAAATATAAGATACAAAAGTTCAATCTATCGAAGTATTTTTAATTTTTTATACTTACTTGGATTGTTTGTGGCAAGTTCTCTCTATTGAAATATTTTTAATTTTTTATACTTATTTGAATTGTATGTGGCATAACTTTGCATGTTTTTTCTTGAGAAAAAATCATCTTCATTGAACCAACGATTCTCAAACTATATATAAAAAAAAAATTTCTAAACAGATTTTGTGGAAAATAATTCTTGGAAGAAAAAAATACACGCCAAAATAAGAGAATAATAAAAATTATATAAACATCAAAACAAATAAGTCAATATGAGATTACAAATCCACACATAGAATTCGTCCTTAAGCCAAATCCGATCATCATTTAATATCAAATCAAATCTGGTTAAAAAATGAACAACACTATTACAAGTTAATAACAACAAAATAATAAGATTGAAAGTAGAGATAACAATTTCTAAACCAATCTAAACTTGAAATGACTTGAAAAATTTTGGGTCAAATAATGATCAATCTAATGGGTCAGGTCAAAATCGATCCAAATGGGTCAACTCGTGACTGCATCCAATTAATCTGATGATAATATAAAAAAAAGTTATTATTTAATATATAAAAGTCAGAATAATTAAAATAAAAAAATAAATTTATTTAAAAAATATTAGATTATTTATTTAAATCTAACTTTGATATTTTATTTAAATATAATGAAATTTTTATATTTAATAAATTTATTAATTTTGCTATATTTTTTTATGTGCCTAAATTACAATTTATTATTTATTATGATAAATTATTTAGTAATAATAAAAAAATTTTATTGTGACAAAATAATTTTATCATAATTTTTAAATTATTTAATACAGTGATAGATATTATTATAATAATATTATTTCTTTTTATATGTAATTTGGTAGACAGTATATTGTGATAAAATATTATAATGAAAGAGTGTATCTCATAATTTATCTTATATGGTCATTCATTATAATAAAAATTTTTGTGTTAAATATTTGTGGGCTCAATGATTAAGAAAATTTAAATTTTTTCGTGAATTTTCAATTATATCTAAAGTTTCTAATTGAGTAAATTATACCCTATTTTGATGAATTGGATTAAATTATGCCCCTAAGTAAAAATCAACATTTAATAAAGTGTATATTTTAACTAAATTGACTCTTATATTTTTCAATTAGTTCAATTAAATTTAAAATTAAGTTTAAATCTTACTAATATAATATTTTATTTTTACTCAACTTAAATATTTTTTACACAAAAATATCAAATTTTTATTTTTATTTTAGTTGATAAATAAACAATTTTATACTACTTTTATTTTTAAAATTATAAATTTTATTTTTATATATTTAAATAATAAATTTATAAATTCTTAATTTTTATTTTAAAGATAAATTTTTTTAAAATTTCCAGATTCATATCATATAATTGATTTTTTAAATATTTTTTAAATTTTTTTAAAATGGTTTACATAATTTATTATTTAAAATATATAAATTAATTTTTTAAGGAGAGAATAAAACAAAATTTTTTGAAATGAGAGATTGAGAAATTTATAAATTATAAATTTAAATTTCAAAATTTTTAATTTTTAAATTTAAATATAAAATTATCAAATAAAAGTATATTCTAAATTTAATTAATTAAAAAATAAGATTAAATTGAATAAAAATAAAAGTATCATCTTAAGCTCATGTAATTGATTTTTTAAATATTTCTTAAAATCTTTTTTGAAATTATTTAAATAATTTATTATTTAAAATATCAAAATTAAATTTTTAAGGAGAGATTGAGAGAAAGAAATTTTAAATAAGATATTGAAGGATTTTATGAATTATAAATTTAGAAATTTATAGATTTAAATATAAAATTTAAAATTTTTATAAAAACTATATAATAAATCTATTTAACTAAAAAAGGGATTAAATTCAATATAAAATAAAATTATCATCTTAATTAAGTGCATGTAAGTAATTTTTAAAATATTTTTTTAATAATTTTATTGAAATAATTTAAATAATTATTAAGATATAATAATTAATTTTTAAGAAGAGATTGATAGATTTTATGGATTATAAATTTAAATTTTAAAATTTTTATTTTTCAAATTAAATATAAAATTAAAATTCATCATGTAAAAATACGAAATAAATTTAATTGAGCAAAAATGAGATTAAATTGAATAAAAAATAAAAATATCATCTTAATTAAACTCATGTGTTTTATTTTTTAAAATATTTCTTCTAAGTTTTTATTTGAATAGTTTAAAATTTTATTATTTAAGTATAAAATTAAAATTTTTAAGAAGATTGAAAGAATTTTTTTTAAAGGAATTAGAGATTGAGAGATTTTATGAATTATAAATTTAAATTCTAAAAATTTGACATTTTAAATTTAAATATAAAATGAAAATTCATCATACAAAAGTATATAATAAATTTAATTAAGTAAACATAAGATTAAATTGAATAAAAATAAAAGAAGTATATTAATTAAGTTGTAAACTTAATTTTAGGTTTAATTGAATTAATTGAAAAAGTATAAGGTTAATTGAGTCTAAATGTTCTTTACTAAATTTTATTTTTGACTTGAGGTATAATTAAAATCAATTTGTCAAATTACTGTGTGATTGATTCAATTAGATGTTTTGGATAAATTTAAAATCACATAAATGTTTGAGTTTTTGACTAATTAAGCTAAATTTTTACCATATTTTTTAAATGATTTAATATATCAAAGAAATTTATCACAATTTTACTTAATTTTTATAATAATTGTAATAAATTTGATTTTTGTCACAATAAAATCACATATTAAGATAAATCTAATTTTATCACATAAATTTTTTTCATAATACACAAAATTTTTTATAATGAATGATTTTCTAACATTAAACATTATATATTTGCTTGTAAATTAATTTAAATTATGATATATGACTTGAATATAATTTTGTGTGGACTTAATTCAATTGTTTTCATTATGTATGGTCATTTGCTTAAAAAATAAATTATATTTAATTTATTAAGCATTTAAATAAAAAAAATTTTAATCAAATTTTGTTTTATATAAATCTATTTTGTTAAAAATAATTTTTAAGAGAAAATTATTATTTCTCTCTTAATAAATTATGAGAAAATATTGCATAAATGATAAAAAAAATTAAATAGACATTTTAAAATTAAATAACAAATGACCCGATCTGAAATATCAATTTTAAAAGTAAATTCAAACTCAACCCGAACTCAATTTGACATTTTTTGTACATGTACGATTCAATAGAGGATCCGAATCTGCTCAAAATCTAAGAGTGACCTACCCTGATTAAAAAACGCATCAACCTAGAAAATGATCCTACCCAAAAACGCATCAACCTAAAAAATAATCCAACCCTAATAATTTGTAACCTTGTAACTGAAACAAACTGACTAAAGAAACATTATCCGCTAAAATAAGACTATATTTAAAAAAGACTTTCTTTTGCAAAAAAAAAAAAAAATCACCACATTAGCCGGTCAGACTCGATGATCAACTTCACGAAACCATACTCCAAAGCGACTCATATTCCTTCTCTCACTTAATGAAGATCTTTTATTTAGTAGAATACAATTTTTTTTCTTATCGCAAATAACGTAAGAATTTATACAAATATTTCTCTTTACAAAATTAGATTACTTTTCTTTTACAAGATAGTATAAAAAAATATTTCTCATATATACTGTTTGATATAATTACATGAGTTTGTGTTGTTTTCTATAATTCAAAAATTATTATTTGGAGAGAGAAAAAGTTCAATGTGATATATTAATACTTTAAGATGACAAGTTCAAAATGGTGCTATTATTTTTCTTAATTTAAGTAACTGACTTTATTCACATAATTGAAAATTATTTTTGTTAATGAATTATTGAATCAACAGAGAAAATTCTCTCCAAAAAAAAAAAAAAAACTAAAGCTCTCTGTCTCATGTTCTAGGTAAGTTCTCTGAGTTGTAACAATTAATTTCAATTCGTTATTCGAGTTAATGTGATTGGAATTCGATTTTGCAAGTTCATGATTTTGGGCATGACTCATAAATCTCTTAGTGAAATTCATGAGTGTAATCAAATCTAACATTTGGGAAGGAATCTTGAAAAAAGATGGACATCAGTAGTATTGCTTGACCATCCATTTATTTCAGGGAAATCGCAGAGGAAATTCGCTAGTTCCTCAGCAAGTGTTTTTGATATTGGGAACGTTGAGGCAGGCTATGATTCAGATAAATTAGAAAGTCCTGATGAAGATAAGTTCCTACATAGGAATCCATTCTCTAGAAGGCATAGTCAGGAAGGGAACAGAATAGAGAGAAAGCAGCAGACTGTAGAGAATGACTTTGGCTCATCAGAAGAATGGATTACTAACGATCAGGTTGGGGAAAATTTTCAGTGTACAAATGGGAGGAAAAAAAAAAAAGGTTGGCAGAAAAAGGACTTAGACCCCTAATTGCAGTTGTATTTTAGAGCAAAACAATTCAGTTATTTAGGCAATATCTCTGTTCATAAAAGTGAACAAAATCCGAAACTTGTTTTGCAGGATTACACATAATAATAGAAGGACATCAAAGTACATTATTGCAAAATGGACAACAAAAAACATAGTTAACATATTGTTACATATAGATAAATGCATGAGCGCAAGCTTCATGGCAGAGAAAACCTGCACCTATGCTTCATGAATAATCAAGTGGCAGCTTGTAATTAAGACTTCATGAATCTTAAGAACCTGTGATAACAAATATAATAATTATACATCAACTTATAGAAGTTGCATGCGAAATTCATATATCATTTTGAAAAAAAAATTAATTTTCATAATTATGAAAAAAGAATAATTGTTCGCTATGATTAAGTTTTACTTTGAATTCAAACAAGAAAGAATGATTACCTAGTGAAAGAAGTGAGCTTCTAATTTCTCCTTCTCAAGGTAATTTAGAAGTTTCTTTTTGACAAAAGAGAGTTGAGCAATAACATCACCAATATTCATGCGCTTTTGTGGTGATTCAGCAGAACAAGAGATTCCAACTTCAAATATTGAAATCAAGCATTCGATAAGTTCATTGTGGCTCCTGTTCCTGAAATAGTGACTTTTGTTTGATGTTGTGTCGACATTGAGTTGCATAAATCGATGAAGGTTGGGGTCTAAGATCTGCGCCACTTGTTCTGGTAAATTTCTCTTAACAAAGCCATGGAGGCTTAAGCCTTCTTTGAACATATCATCGGTCGGTCTCTTCCCTGTGAACATCTCCAACACGAGTATGCCAAAGCTATAGATGTCACTGGATGTCGATACATCACTTCCAAGACCATACTCTGGAACGCATACATCATAATATAGCCAATTGTATGTTTGCTAATAAATATATGTAACACAATAAAAGTACTAAATCAAATGTTTAAAAATATGCTCAAGTACAATTACCTGGAGGACAATAACCAATAGTTCCTCTTACTCCAATGGAGCTAAATTGATTAGCAGAAGATTCAAATGTGTCATTGGGAAGAAACTTTACTAACCCAAAATCACTAACGTGTCCAATCATTTCTTCATTGAGAAGGACATTGCTCGGCTTTAGATCACAATGAATGATTGGCGTTTCACAATGATGATGAAGATATTCCAATGCACAAGCAACATCAATGGCAATATTTAGTATTTGAAGAACATTTAAAGTCTTTGGCACCTCATGTGATTGAAGAGTTGGATGCAACCAGCCATCTAAACTCCCATTAGCCATGAAACCATAAACCAAAGCTTTGAATTCATTGCCATGATAATCGACTCCAGAACAAGCTGTGAGTACTTTGACAAGATTTCGATGTCTGATGTTCCGTAAGGCTTCACATTCAACCACAAAACTCTTAGAAGCTCCCTGTCGCATAAGGTTAAACACCTTCACTGCAATTACAAGTCCTTCTTGGTCAAGAATGCCTTTATATACACATCCAAAACTACCTGTTCCAATCAAATTTTCTGAAGAGAATCCATTTGTAGCTTTAAGGAGACTTTGAAAAGACAACTTTAATAGTGACTTATCAGAAGATCTTGAAGTAGAATCACCTTCTCTCTTTCTTGAAAGGAAAAGAAACAAACAAATAAGCAGAAGTGCAGCAGCGATGAGTATAGAAACTGCAGAAATTATCAACTTCGATTTCATAGTCAGTCTCCTCTTAGATTGTTCAAACTTGCATACAGGTAAACCAAAATCAGGTATGCCACCGCATAAATTTTTATTTCCTCCTACCAATGTAGCACTTGAATTCTTGAAAACTCCTTCTGTAGGTACCATGCCCTCAAGATCATTATAAGATAAGTCCAAAAGTTGTATTGAGTCGAAATTCTGAAAGAATTCTGGAATCTTGCCTGATAAATTATTTTGCGAAAGATTCAACTGTCTTATTCCTTTTAATGAACCAAAAGAGGAAGGAATGGAACCATGGAACAAGTTGGCTCCCATGTTTAAGATTTCAAGAATTTCACAACTGCCAAGATCAGCAGGAATCTCTCCTGATAACATGTTCTCATGAATGTCAAGCATTCCTAGATTCTTCAAATTTCCCACTCCATTGGGAAGGGAACCAGAAAAACGATTTCTAGACAAATTAAGAAGGATTGATAAAGAGGAAAGTCCCATAAGTTGTGGAGGAATCGGACCACGAAGATTGTTTGCAGAAAGATCTAGTCGAAGCAAGTTTTTCCAGCTGCCTAGACTTGAAGGAATTCTGCCCTCAAGATTATTGAAAGATAGATCTGCGTCGATTAAATTTGTCAAGTTTCCTAGAGAGGATGAAATGCTTCCAGTGAGACTATTATTTCCAAGGTGAAGCAATTTGAGATTCTGAAGCTTTCCAATGCCAGTAGGAATGGTGCCTGAGAGTCTGTTCCAATCTAGAATCAAAACTTCCAAATTAACAAGAGAATCTATTCCAGCTGGGATGTTTCCAAATATGTCATTATTTCCTATGTTAAGTTCTTTAAGGTGCTTTGAGAAGTTGCCTACGTGCTGAGGCAGCTCCCCTCCAAAGTTATTGCTGGCTATCTCTATCAATCGCAAAGCGGTGGCATTGCTCAAAGTGGAAAGATATCCCAAGTCATCAGCTTTCCCACTTCCTAAATGGTTTATTGAAATGACCAATGCAAAAAGTTTATTTAGCCTCTCAAGAGAAGGCACTGTTCCAGTAAAATTATTTGCAGCTAGTTCAAGAATTTCAAGATTGGAGGCGTTAGAGACTGAACTTGGAATGGTGCCTGTAAATTGATTATCTTCAATAGCAAAGAATTGGATATTTGGAAGAAAGGAGATGCCAAAGCCTAAGGGAAGAGTCCCATGCAAGTGATTCTCTCCCACATCTATACTCTCAACCGAAGTAAGATTGAAGATGGAGGGAGGTAAGGTACCTGAAATCTGATTTCCGAACACGGATAAATGGATTAGATTACCCAATTGGCCTAAAGAATCAGGGAGATTCCCGTGCAAATAATTTTTATATGCAAAGATGTGCGTAAGAGATGATACGTTCCCTAAAGATGGAGGGATAGTTCCTATTAAATTGTTGTGGTTTAAAACAATTATTTTCAGCTTCAGTAATGAGCCAAGACCAACTGGAATTTCCCCAACCAGATTATTAAATTCAAAAATAATTTCAGTAAGGCTAGAACAACTTGACAGATTGGTGGGAATTTGGCCACCAAGTGAATTATTGGAAAGAGATAATACTTGTAGTCTACGTAAATGGCCAATTTGAGGAGGTATTTCTTGGCTGAAACTATTGTTGTCAAGTGCCAACACCTTCAAAAAGCTCAAATTACCAACATGTGGTGATATGGTACCTGAAAGCTTGAGGGACTGTAGGTCTAACGCCGTAACCCTCCAGTGCCTCGGCCCGCACTTGACCCCGTACCATTGGCACATGTGATTAGAGCTATTCCAAGAACTCATAACACCAAAAGGGTCATTAGTTATTTTGGCCTTGAATTCTAGCAATGCTAGTCGGTCTGTCTCATTATTCTTGGCAATGGCGCAGACAGGTGAGCTAAGGCACAGGAAATGAATAATGGGGATGATGAGGCATAAGGATGAAATCTTGCAAAAGAGCCTCATATTTCAGAGACCTCTAATAAGGAAGGTATAAGGTCAGGTTAGGAGTAATGGGTATATTGGTTGCGGTTGTGGAGCTGATTATGAAATCTAAGAGACAGATATTTATAGAGAGAAATGGGATGAGAATATGAAAATGGCAATCTGACACAGTGATCACTTGTAAAATTGTTTTCAAATTTTTTGTCAATTTAATTTGGTAATTAGCTCTTGTCTCATGATGTTAACTTGATAGAGAGAAATGGGATGAGAATATGCTTACTTAAGCCATTATTTTGTATAACATGTTATCTAACTATAGAGTAAATTTTAATTTAATCATCTAAGAAAAATTTTGATTATTGCAGTAGGTTAATAATTTAATTAACTCTAATAAGATCATTAGATAGATTTTTCAATTAAATTAATCGTGATAATGTGGTTTAGTAGACTTGATAAAACATGTTTACTAAATAATAGTGACATCCATCACTCTTTTTTGTCAGTATGTGGGCCCTAATCCCCACTACCTAGCACTATAATTTCCATGTACCCCTGCTTGATATTTTTAAAACCTGATTCGCCGTTCAATTGATTAGTTAATTGATTTTTAATTCAATCTATTTGATTGTTGTAATTTAATCTATTTAATAGTAAATAAAATTTTAAATATTATTAAAATAATTTTAAAATTAAAAAGATATTAAAATTATTAAATATATTTATAATAGTGTGAAATATAAAAATAATATTGAAATCAATATATATCAAATTAATCACTTATCCAAATTTCAATTTTACAGACCTTCCAAACAAAAATTATGAATCCCTTCTTCACTTATTTCAACCAAATAATATGGGGAAGTGAGAGTGGCGGGCCCTATAAATGTTGAGTAAGCATATTTTATGAACCATTATTTTAGTTAAAAATTCTATTTAAAAATTCTATTAAAATTAATTAAATAATATATATATATATGTTTTATTTTTTGTTAATTTAATTCATAAATAATATAACTAACATCTAGATAACGTTAAACAAATGCTCTTAAAATCCCTAAACCTAATACAATTCTTAAATTTATGAGATCAATTTATTTAATTAAAAATATAATGTAACCAAAATTAAAATGTAATTCATATTAATTAATCCTAAAAATTTTCTAAAGTTTTTTATTTTATGATCCATTAAAAAATGCCTGAAGAAAAAAAATATCATATTCATCACTAATTTTCTTTGATTGAAGACAAAAACAAAATTAATCAGTTAAAAAAAAAAAAGAAAACTTGCTCTTAATGGTTTATTTCCTTAAACTATATGAACTATACAGTATTTGTGTTTGTGACATTTAATTGTATTTATATTTTTTTCTCATGTAATTGTTTCCGTTAGTAAAACTTAAATTTTATAATTCTTTTTTTTTTTTTCACTCTAATGCTATTGATTCTTTTTCTTACAAAATAAAGAGTGATAATATACAATAAATAAAACTAGAAATTTATTATACATGAATGACGAGGAGCTAAATTAAAAATAATAATAGTTCTCTAAGAGATTTATGCACTAATATTGAAACACCGTAAATTTTATAATTTATATTTTCTCTAAAGTTATAAATATTTGAGTTATTAGTAATTTCATTTGAATTCTAGATTTAACTTGGGTGTTTAATATAAGAGAAATTTTCATTAAGAAAATGATGTGGATACATATATATAATGTGGTTAATTTATTTTTAAGAAGGGTAAAATATTTTTAAAGTAGATTTTAAATTTATTTAACTATATGTAATTAGAATATTATATTTTATTTTTAAGTTTAAAATATATGATGAGTTTTAATATTAAATTATGTATGATTTATTTATAGTGAGATTTTATTTTAAGTATAGTTAATAATGATAAGTATTTTAAATTAAAATTCAATAATTAAATTATATTCATAAAAATTATTTTAATTCATCCATAAATATGTTTATAATTACTTTGAGAGTTTTAATTATGTATATTTATGTATTTATATAATATATATATGTATATGTACATGTACATACATACATGTGTATGTATAAAGAATTTATATAGTTCTGATTGGTTCACATACTATAATTTTTTCAGCACCCCCGTGAAGAATCGGGAAACGAAAGAAAGAAAATGATAGAGAGAGAGAGAGAGAGGGAGGAGGAGGAGTAGGAGCCTATTGCTCCCCTTTTGGCCCTCCTCCAACCTAAGAATTACCAGAGAAGGTGACAGATCAAGGAAAAAGTAATGATTTTCATGCAAACAAAGATAAAATTTTGAAATGACCATAAATCTTTAATGGTAACTTCAAATTGAGTGATTCTAGTTTCTATAGAAAGATCTCTTCATGAGTTTTCCATAGACATTTATTTTGTCTAAAATGAAGGTCAAACGACAAAGCAATGACTGATCAAATTTTCAATTAATTTACAATTTTAAATGGTTTTAGACAAATGACAATTCGTATAATGATGATGTACATTTATGCAAACTTTTGAAAGGATTATCTATAAGATAGATTTGGTCATTTCTCTAATGGTCACCAACGTCAAAATCAAGCTATCACGTATAATGGTTTTGGTGACAGCTCTAGTGAGAATGGTAAAACTCAAACTAATTAGAGATGACCTAGTGAGATTTTATAAATTTTTATTAATTTTGGTGATTATAATTTGGCTTCAAACTATGAAATTAATGTTTATTGGAAGTTTAATGACGTGAGAATGGACTAGATGGATGTATGAAGATGTTAATTGATTAATTGATGGAACAATTGGAGTTAATTGTATATAATTTGAAGTTAATTGCATTTTTTGATCTAATGAAAAAAGTATGAAAATTTTAAGGACATTATGAAATAAAATTTTAATTTTAATTAAGAGAAAATTATTAATGGTTATGAATATGATTTAAGAGATTATGATGAGTTGAAGGTAATGATGCTAATTGAGTATTTTAGATAGTTAATTTGAATTTTAATGAAATTATAGATCATTGAAGCAGAGATTATATTGAATAGTTGGAGGCCCCACATAGGTATTATATTATTAATATTATTATTATTATGTTTTTATTGCAGGAATTAAACTTATTTTATAAGTATGATAAGTTTAGATTATAAAGGAAATTCTATCAAATTTTTAGTAGAATTAATTAATTGAAATATAAGAAGAAATGCATCGAATTATTATAAATAAGATTAGAATTACATAAAAATTATAAGAAAATGGATAGAATATATTTCTAAATTATATTTATATATGATTATAGGACTGCTTGTTAAAGTGCTTATTCAAAAAGGAATTAGCAATTTGAGCAAAGGATAATTAGTTTTTAGCCATGCATTCGATGCGAGTAGATAATCTTTTTAAATTAATATGCATGTATACTTTGGACATATTATGATTTAAAGATCATTTTTAAAATTATTTTCTGAAATTATTATTTTGATATTAAATTTTGGTGAATGAAATAAAATAGATTGTTTTGGACAAATTTTGGGTTAAATGATCCTTTTCTTAAATTATTTTATAAATGCTTATTTTGATGCTAAATCTTGTTGAATAAATATTTTTATAATATTATATATTTTGAGTTTATTCTATCATACGATTGTAGAATTTATTTTTCTTTAGAATAATTATTGTAATAAGGATATTGGAATTAAAATAATTTTTTATTGAAATTAAAATATAGATGAATATTTTGAAATTATTAAATCCAAGTATATTTTATTATGAATTCGAGTTAAAAAAAATTATTTTAGATTATATTTTATTAAAATTATAAAAGAAAAAGATATTTTAGATTTATTATATAAAAATAATAGTTTGAATACACTAGTAGCATGACATCATGATGATTGATGATAGATGGTCCAAACTATACACATTATTTGTCAGTTGTC
>CATIWR010230174.1:0-30060 GCA_949677035.1 Omphalea diandra | reverse complement strand
TATATATATTTTAACATAAAAGATCATATTATTATATTTTCAAAAAATTGAGATCGAAACTTTTAAAATTAGATTCAACATAGTTTGTGATAATATGATTTTTTTAATTATTGATAACAATATAATCAATATTCATACATGAAAGTTATTCTTCTATGTTCAAAAAAAGAAGAAAAAAAATGCTGAATTAATACTAACCCTACACTCATGAAGAAAAGGTAGTGAATTTCACCGTGGCCAGGCTCCTTTCTTATTTTTAATTGTATTTTTTTGAATTTTCTTCCTTTTTTTTAATGAAGGATAAAAATAATTATTTTGGCATATGAATAGAAACCCAACTCATTATAAGTTAAATTGGTCAAGTTTAAATTATAGAAGTCTCTTTATATACAATCTTTTTTTTTTTTGCGAAATTTATAAATTTGACTTTAATGATGCTAAAATTATTTAATTGTTTTAAATTTGCAAGTTCAATCTCTAAATCAGAACTTAAATAACCAAAAGATTCAGAAAAAAAAAAAAAAAAGTCTAATCTTGTGGTCTTGCAATCTGTCCACCTGATTTGTTCCAATTTTTTTCAGCATCTGAAAGTCATTTTAGATCATGATTAATTTGAGCTGAATCTTAAATGGAAGAAAATTCTTTCAATATTAATTTTTTCTATTTATAAAATTCGAACCCAAAATCTTACTTAAAGCAAAATAAGCTTATTATTATTTGAAAACTTAGCTTATTACCATTCCGACCAACTGATATTGATAGATTTACTTCAATTATTTAGTTGATTCATACTTCTTCTTCACTCATTTTAATGTTGGGTTCAGTTGCATGGATTTCCAAATCTTATTATAACATTGATTCTTTCTGTTTCTCCATATCTCAGTGGATCATTTTTGTTGATTCCCTCCTTCTATATTATCTATCACCATCTCCATATGTGCTATAGCTTTTCTTTTCTCCCACTCTTTCTCACATGTGAGTTAGGTTAGTTCTTAAAACCCATTATTATACCAAACACAGGCCACCTGGAAAGTAGCTTAGTGTTGAATGTTTGAATATATCTATATATCAAACATTAGTCTAGTAATTAATTAAGTTCAATAATCAAGGCAAAGTCACTCATAAGGCTTAATTTGAAGCTTTAGTTCACATGGTCAGATGTCCCTTTTGAAGGCCTCCATGATTAAAATCTTTATCCAATCTTAACTATCATTTTGCTTCAGAATGACACAAAGGAGGACAACCAGACAAAACCCTTTGCCCTACTTTTTATGTCTTTAAACCATCATTTTATCTTCAACTTCAATCCATTTAAAAAACTCAGAAACTGAAACCATAGCGGTTACAGGGACAGGTCCTAAATAAAGAAAACAAAATAACAAGAATCTGAGATTAGGCTGCCACGTTGGTTATTGTCCAAACCCACTAATTATTCTCTTCTTATTGTTTCCTAATTCCTTTTTGGTAAATGCTGCTCAAAGCCAACAATTAATTACAATTCATTCATGAATCAGGTCTAGTATTTTTGGGTTTCCCTTTTTATAAGAAAACATTTAAATAAAATATCATATTTAAGTTTTTTAGATTAAACCATTTGGTATCTTCTCATTGTTTAGGTATAGAATTAATCCGGATTCGAGCCATGTAGTAACATTGAGACAATAAAACTCTTCTTACCAAGTTTTAACGTTATCGTGTACGTAAAACTCAAACTTGAAATCTCTGATTACGTTAGAATAATCTCTTACCACTTGATCTATGCAATTGATGATTTATATTTTTCTTAATTCACCACTAAAAGAAAGTTTTTATAGATTTAGAGGTACAAAATTATAGCATAATATCTTAAGTAATTTATATTGATTCAGCGTATATTTTCTTTTATTGAAGAAAATAAAATAAAATAGATATGTTATCATGTAAATGATTGAGTTCCTATGATGGAGAAGCCATGCCTAAAGAGACTCTGTGCATAACAGTTATAGTCAGATGAGACACTCACCAAACCCTTTCGTGTTTATCTTCTTTATAGATAACTTTGATTTGGTACCCATGATAATGACTGGAAAAAATTCCGTAAGGCTACTAGCACAAGACCCACCACCCACTTATTACTTGTATAGTACCACTGCTCCCATCTCTAAAGCAGGATTATATAATTTTCGAAGAACCTATTGATTCCCAATGCTTTTGAAGAAGTCTTAAGTTCAAAAGCAAACATTGTTTTAGGAACTTTAGAAAGTTTGTGGATACTTTTTATGTAAAGAATGAAATCTTTAAAGTAGGATTACTATGAATTTAGTTCACTGTATAGAACGGTTCATAAAATTTAGTTATTTAATTTTCATGTTTTATCGTAATATTTCATAATTTTTTTAAATTTACACTTTCATGATGAACTTCATTCACTTAATTTTTTTTAAAATAACGATATATCAAAATAATCATCCCAAAATTCTAATGTGCTTGAAAAAGTTACTAAAATTACTCTTTCATCTAAAAATAATATATACAAAATAAAATAGGAAGAGGTGGATGAGGTTTGAATTTCTAATATTATACCCAATTATTAGCTTAAGAATCAGGAAATTTCTTTTATATACTCATATATACCCGTTCAACGGTTGACTCATGAGAAATTTTTTTTTATATATAATGTGAGTTGTGCCTGATCTTTTTTTTTTTTTTTCCCTTTCTTTTTAATGAAAACTTATCATTTTACCCATCTCACATTGAGTGAGCGGATCAAAATCACATGAGATGAATGTATACAACTAAGAGCATGCAAATAATATAATCACAAGTGTAAAAAAATTTGTCACTAGAAAAATAAGTCAATATAACCAAAGAAGAAAGATTAATTGAAACTTTCAAAGGGGCAGTGCCAAATTACATGCCAGAAAAAAAAAAAAAAAAGGCCATCTTGCATGCCAATATAGAATTGCAAAAGATGAAAAATAAAAAAGAAAATAAAATAAAAATAGAAAATAAAAGACGATTATAACTTTTTATTATTTGAGAAAAGGAGGAAAAAAAAGAACTCTTCAAAATGAAGAGAAAATATGAGAATTGAACAATTTTCAATTGTTCATTATAAATTTACAATTCTGTCCTTAATGATTTCAATTGAAAATAATGCACTCTTTTCAACTTATTTTATTAAATAAAGGGTGAAGTAGTAAATATATAAAATTACAAGTTTCTTTTTTTATATTTTACTTTTCAAATAAAGAAAAATAAATTTATTTTCTTTCATCTTTTCTTTATCCAAACATGGAGGAGGAAAAATAAATTAAATCATGTGCATTTCTAATCAACTTATCAACAAGAAGCAATAATAATATTAAACCAGTTAAAACCCAGTAAGCACAGAAAAATGGGAACTACATTCTGTTGGCAGATTTTGCCAAGGAAAATTAGGGGAACCAAAAGAAAGAGTCTCATTTCCTTGACCCGCTGGCCTACAACTTGAAATACCAACCTTGATCAAGACCATTAGTTAAATGTTTATGGGACCCCAACATGTGACGTTCAATTGCGTGGTCGTTAATAACTTCATTTTTGCTTTCTATGTTAGCATGGACAAAATCTCCTTGCAAATCCTCCTGGGAACAACAGTGGATTTAGAATAAAACACGAAATAACATGACTTGTACTTATGTCTTTTTCCATATCCAAATAATAAAGCAAATAATAAACTAATAAAAAACAATAATGATAATAATATCCCACGAATTCTAATGGCTACGAAGGGAGAAAACAATTGGTGAGCCATTAATCTATGGATGGCAACCTGGTGTTTTATAACAGAGAAAGACATCAAGGATGCACGTAGATAGGCCGATGCTGACCTCCACTATCGTATTTTGGATGGCTACAGTACATATCACAATGTTTTTCCCATTTGGCATCGATGATCACCAGAGCCACCTATACTAGAGTGCTCAAGATGTAGTGGAAATGTTAAGTGGCAATTGGGGATTCTGCCTCATTGATCGGAGAAGTTGAAGCAAAGATTGAAAGAACAATAGAACACAGAGGATTAAATATATAATCAATTCAAAAAAGTTCCAAAAAAAAAAAAAAACCCAGGAGGTCTACTTACAAAATACTTTTTTTTCACGGGCTTTCATTCTACAATTATTTATCAAACAGGTCCATAAGAAGTGGAGGGAAGAAAAAAAACAAACTAACATTTAAAAAAAAAAAAAAAGCCAGTTCCACTTAGCTCCTTAGTCCTCAAAACTGAATACCATGAATATGTACAACAGTTCCTTCCACGGCCCTACTCTGGATCCCAACTACAACACCTTCCAGGAGAAAACCCATTAATTGATGAACCTATTCTAGCTATCAATCACTCCAGCAAACCTACCAGGCTTATTCTTCATACTCATACTAGTATGTCAATCTCAAAACTGGCACGAGGTACCAAGCCTCTGTCTCTGCCGCTGACCAAGCGTCACAGGCTTCCGTTTGGCAAGTGCTAGGCACAGAAGTTCCTGAAATTTGTCCAGAAACAGAGTCCACTCCTCCTCAGTCATGTCAGCCAGCTTCACAAAACTCATGCTTGCAGGAAGCTGCTCGTTAGCACTTCTATGCCCAGAAGATGTATTAGAAAAATAGACATTTTCTGGTTTTGTTCCTGAAAAGTTCAGGCAATTCTGTTTCTTCTCACCTAATGTGGTATTCTTGAGTGACATAGAAAGTTTCGACACAGTCGGCAACCTTTCAGGCAAGGTTAAAATAGCTAATCCCTCTTTCCTTTCGACCACCTGTATGCCCTCTTCTTCTTCTTCTTCTTCTTCTTCTTCTTCTTCTTCTTCCTCCTCCTCCTCCTCTACGCTTTCCTCCAGCTTTGAAAGAGGGCAACGGCCATTCCCAAATGCAGTTCCAATTTGGAAAGAGGTTCTAGTCATGTAATCTTCTGACATCATTTTTGGGGTGAAGTAAATTTCTGTTTCATCACAGTCCATGTCAAACTGAAATTCCTCATCTCCCATATCAGTCTGAGGAGACAGTACCTCTCTCTCAGCAATCAACCTCCTTGCCTCAATACATACAACCTCCAGCTCACTGGGTTCCTCTTCGCCACTACGAAATTCCCTGCTCATCATCTCACCAATTTCAGCAAGGCAGAGCCCAGCAGAGGCAGCATCCTTAAGGAAAACTGTGCAGAGGACCAAGACCCTTAGACAAGCCTCTCGAATCATAGGAAGCTCACTTCGCAACATATCACAATCCCTTCCAGGATCAAGTTTTTCTATATACTCAAGCTCATCATCAGTAAATGGGATTGAAGCCTGAGGCCAATGAATCCACTCAAAGTATGGATCCTCCAATGTTTCTGGCAAGCAAAGACCATGATCAATTGGAATCAACTCTACTTGGCCAAATCTCCCAAGACCATCAAGCTTCCTTACTAAAAGGTTTCCGGCATGCCTGTCTGTGTTAAAAATCCTAATATCCAATATCCCAATATGATGCACAGCCGAAACAGGGAAGCTGGATGTCCCATGATCACTTGCATCAAAATCATGAGGTATGAACTGTTGGAAAGATGCAATCTTGCTAACCTGCTTCTTTTTGTGAGGTTTGTTGCCATTAACCCCATCATTGACATTAAAGATTGAGTGTGTGATCTTCACCAAGGCAGTAGGAGGCACATTTGCAAAGTGATCATAGTCAAGAAGGTAAGCAGCAACTTCCCTGAAACCTGTCTCCCCAACACGGACCGAACGTTTCAGACCAGGTTGGCCAAGAGCTTTACCAACAAAGCCTTTTGGGTTGTTTGGTGCAAAAGGTTCTTCATCTGTTGGCTTCACAATTGCAACACTCTCACCTCTGCTGTTCCTAAAATAGTATGCACCTCCAAGCCCACTATGAACAGGGAGTGGATCGACACCCATCTTAATTGCCTTGAGAATTTCCTTGACCAAATGTTTCATTTTAGAAAAACTATTCGACTGCCCTAATATCTCAATAAGACCACTCTTATCCCTATGTTGTATATCCCTGCCAGTCGGCGAAAGACATGGAGTTGATGAGCTTCTATGCAGATAGTTCCGAGTTAAAAGAAGAGGTGAATCATTGCGAACAGCACTAAGGTCATTGTTCAGCACCATATCACCAAAAGTCAAGGAACTCTCCTCAGTGGAAACATTTAAAGCAAGCTGCAACCTCCGTTTCACTGTATGTGCATTGTCACCACGATCCAAGTCCATCCCCAACACACAGCCACTCTCAGTTTGAACAAATACTCGTCTCCTGCCAGCAGGTTGTTTCCCCTCCATTTTCCTCCCATGGTATTCCCCGCCTAGGGGACTCTTAAAGACTGCCACTGCCATCTGGGTTTGAACTGGGCTGTCCAACTTACGAGACATGAAATGGAACGGGATTCCCACAGTCTGTGCGGCCGGTGAGAGAGGCAGCAAAGAAGGAAGAAAGTTTCTTCCCTCGTACTCCCAGGAGATCCTCAAACACCAAGCACAGTCGAGACTGATCTTGCAGCAGATAGTAAAATTCACTACCAATCATCAAACCACAAGCCCCAAAATCCAAAACACTATCCCCAAAGTCAAAAACCAGAAATCATCATACCGCCAAACAGAGACTGAGAAGAAAATATTTCAAGCTGAACGCTACATTAAGCAAGCCATTTCTACGGTACCGGATGATTATAAATATCTGATAAAAAAAAAGTATAAAGATAATGAACAACCAACAATAATCAGTTTACCTTAAGATCCTACGTAACAAATAGTAACAGCAATTACTAAATTTAACGGAAAGAACATAGATCCACTTTCATTCAGGTTAAAAAGATAAAAGAAAAGACGGTACTCAGATTGAGTGCTAACCCAATTTCCCTACGAATTTTCCTAACCTTTAAGACCAATTTAAGCTTCCCCCCCCCCTCGGGGAGGGGGAAAAAAAACTTAAATAAATAACATGAAAGTAATCGAAGACTCAGTTTTGTTTAATAAACATAAGAAATAAAAAGAAAATAATTCCAAGATTCTGACATCAAAATCCCACCTTCAAAACAAGAAAAAGCGAAATGAATAAGTAAATCCATTAACAAGCGAAATGGCAGCAAAGAACTCACCCAGATTGCAAGATCTGCAAGAACGCGACCAAGGCCAAAAACGAATCAGAAATTGAAATCTTCCAGGAGAAAATCAAAAGAATCCACCGGAACAAGAAACGGATATGACCTAGCAGCCCGCGTTCAGGTGAATTCAAACGAGTGAAAAAAACAAACGAATTTGAATCGCCCGACTGGCTTCCGAAGTGAACCGGAAGCTAATACCACAAATAAACCTACTGTGGAAAAACCCTCTCTTAAGTTTATTTTTTTTCCTCCCTTCCTAGGAACGTTTCATTAACTCGGGTACGGGGGAAGAGAGAAAGAGACCATGTTGAGGAGGGACTAACCGTAGTTACTTTATTTCCTCTGCTCTGCCTCACTCTCTGAGGTTGGAAGGATCTAGAAAGGGGACTGAGCCGTTGGATTCAAGTGGCGGTGGAAAGATGGAGGCCATTGGATTGGAAACGAATGGAGGGTGGTGACGTGGGGATAAGAGATTGGCTGATGGTGTGGCAGAGACCGTCTAAACAGGAACTGTCAGCGAATCGGATTGGGGAATTAGAGGTTTTCTTTTTTCTTTTTTATTTTTTAGCAATTTGTGTGCCGAAGGTCTATCAACGCCGATTATTTGACTACCGGACATGCCCTTTTAATATTGTTTTTTTAGCGTTGAAAACGGAAATTATGTTTGCACCCGCAGAAATTATATTAGTGAAATTCAAATCTCATATTTATCTATAAATTATAATATTTATAATAAATAATAAATTTTACTCATAGTTACTCTTTTTTTGTATATTAATATATTATTACTAATATAGAAAATGAAAGCCGTCAAAAATTATATTGTAAAAGCTCGAACTTTATATATTTATATACTGTGAATAGATGTTTATATGTAAGTTGATAAGAATTTTTAATCAAATTTATGTTTTAAGGGTTTGATTCATGGGGTATTGTCTAACAATTAATGGTGTTTTTAACGGGAGAAAAAAGTTGAAGAGAGTCAAGTCATTAAGAGTAATTTAATTATTACGTAAAATTTTTAATAAATCTTAAATGTTCATATATTTGATTAACAAAAATGGCATTCAAATGAATGAAGAATATTCAATATAATGTGCCAAAATATAAGAAAAAAAAATTTTATTTTTGATAAATAAAAGACAAAATAATATATTAAAATAAAATCTAATGGATTTTGGTATTTAGCCTTTAAAACTATATATAATTGCAAATGTTATATTTAAAGCTAGCTATTATTATATAATTTGACATATTTAATATAGAATATTATATTTAAAGCTAGCTGTTATTATAGTGACATATTTAATATATAAATATTAGAGGGTTTATATTTTATAATTTTATTTTAAAAAATTTCAATTATATCATGAAGATAACAGGCATTATATGTGTACTATAAAATTTTAATTTTAATTGCATGAAGGTTTCCATATTTATCATACAAGTACTTTACCCTATATTTAGAAAATTGTTTAGGGAGAAAAAAATAAATTTTATTTATTTATTATCTTCATATTTGAATAAAAATAAATTTATTTTTTATTAATTTTTCTCTACATATTTACATAAAGAAAAAAAAAAAATTCTTACTTCAAATAAAGAAGTGTTAAAGTTAAAACTATAAATTCATTATAATTTTCTTCACTTATCCCTTCAATGGAGTAATTCAGGCGCCGTTGGTGGGTCCGTCGGTAATGACTGCTTAACTTTAACGAGCCGGTTACGGTTGACTCCGACACCAGCCTCGCAATTCATTGGTCACATCGGGGTCAAGAAATAGACGTCTCCCTTCCTTGGCCATTAGGATCAGACCATCCAGCGGCTCACATGCAACTTATCCCTTCAATGGAGTAATTCAGGCGCCGTTGGTGGGTCCGTCGGAAATGACTGCGTAACTTTAACGAGCCCGTTACAGTTGACTCCGACACCAGCTTTGGAATTCATTGGTCACATCAGGGTCAAGAAACAGACGTCTCCCTTCCTTGGCCTTTAGGATCAGACCATCCAGCGGCTCACATGCAATGAGTGGTTTACCCGCTTTTTCTTTTTGGATATTCCTAGAATTGAATACCCTTTTAACTATCGTAGATACTTCCCGATTTCTTAATATCACGTTTGCTTAAAATATTTGTTAATATATTAAAAATTATATTAAATATATATTATTATACATAAAAAATTATATTATTTTTATAAATTATTATATATTTTTACAAAAATAATTATTATAATAAAAAATAAAGTTAAAAAAAATTAATTAATATTTATTATCAAGCATTATGAAATAAAAATTTCTTTTTAAAACTATAATTATTTAAAAATAGAGAAAGTAATTATTTCTTGACTATCTTAAAATGGAATTTTTTTTTTAATTGAATTTATTATGTGGGATGATGAATTATTTAAATAGATTAATCAATTAATCTAGTTTGAGAGTTTTTTTATAATGTAAATGAAAGTAAATTAAGGTTAAAATTTACATTTATCTACTTTAAGTTACTTACTTTTCTTAACTCTTAATTTTTTTTAACCCTCAAATTATGAGATAAAAAAATGAAAAAATTTAAAGTAGTTTACATAGTTAACTCCTTTATGAAAAAAACTCATAAATAAAATAAATTTAATTAATTTTATTTACATTTCATTTTATATCTTTCATTACTCTTTTTTAACTTTTCTTTTCAATCTAAAAAATCTCACATACAATACTTTAATTTTAAGTTGAGTGAGAATACATATTTTTCGTAAAATTATTATGGTCATCAATGTTTAAAGGCACAATAAGATTTGGGTTACATTTATTTTTGGTAACAATCGATGACAATTTACGCTGAACGAATATTTCTAAATGATAAAAATGAGGTAAATCATGTAAATATCATCAGTCATGCAATCAAAAAAATGTCTTGTGCCTATCTGATTAGTAACGCAACACAAAATGCATGGCAAGAAATTGATTCTACCCTTGACTCCTTCCATGTTGGAACCTTGAATGAAGATTCTAGAAGTCAAACCAAACCGTTTCATGGGATAATAATAAACTAACAAAAGTAGTTGCCCCTGTATTAAACAAAGGTACGTGAAAGGAGGTGTTCGCCGGCGGAAAGGACGTGGAGGGCGACTGTTAGTTGCACCTTAATTATCTTTTACCTTGTGATTGACAAATTTTCATAGAGGGAAAAGAAAATAAATTTTATTTTTCTTTCTTATTTTCTTCCCTCATGATTGGATAAAAATGAAGGAAAGGAAAATAATTTTTATTTTTCCTTGATTGGATAGCCAATTATGGAAGGAAAGAAAAATAATATGTAATATATTTTCAATTTTACCCTTTATTAAATAACACATTTGAATATATAACTGTATTGTATAATGATAAAAAATAATAATTATTATTTAATTGATTTTATATGAAATTAAAATTTATATAATGATAAATATAATGTTAATACGAACAAATTCTAAAATTATTTTTATATTTGAAATGTTAAAAAAATATATTTATGGATTGATTTATATTTTTTAAATATTAAAATGTAACAAAAATATTTTTAAATATATTTTTTAAATTTTGAAATATTATCCTGGAATTGTCGAGTGAAAATGAGAACAAATTAAGCAACTTTGGTTTGGAAGGTTCGGTTCGAGTTGTTTCAATTAAATTACATGTATTTTAAATTTGGTTTGATTCAAATGAGTTTGATTTATTAATTACTTCAGTTAATTCAATTTTTTTCTGTTTTCTATATAAAAAACCGAACCAAAACCTAAAACCAAATTTTTAAAAAAGTATAACCAATTTTATTAAGGGATCAAATCGAACCGAACCGAATCAGCTCGGTTCGGTCGATTTTTCAGTTTGGTTTCGTTTTTGCTCAGATTCTGTAATTTTTTACACTGTCTAGGGATAAGATGGTAAATTCAACAAAATCCCCTTTGTCTTCCATATTTTATCTCCATTTTGGAGAGAAAATGGAGGGAGGGGGAAAATTTTGAGTTATTTTCTTTTCTCCTCCTATTTTCCTCCCCTTCCCAATCAAGGTAAAATATTTTTTCTCTCATATTTTCCTCTCTCCTTATTTTATTATTTTACTCGCTCCCAATCACAGGCTTAGTATACCAAGATATTATGCTTTTTCTGCTCTGCTTTCCTTAATATATTTGTCTCAAAGATTAAGCCGAATTCTTGCTCTCGGATTTGAATATTCTGAACTCTTTTAGTCGTCCGTCTATCTTGCTTGCAATGAAATTGTCAATTCTCCAGAAAGGGGGGCACAAAATGATTGTAAAGAAAACTAAAAATGTGCGATGCCTCATTTAGATGCCCAGAAAGCCTCTTCTGTCTAAATTTTAAAGCCTTTCGTGTGATCTTTATGATGAAGCGGATAGCGTGCACTAACAAATGAGGCACCCACATGGTAGAAGCACATCACTGCATTCAAAGCTGTGAAGCCATGATAACAACCATGATAACAATGAAAGTAGAAGCACATCGACCTTTAAGAAATGGTTTCAAGGAAACCAGGTAGAAGATTACCTTAATCGTTATAGTCACCCACATGGTAGCAAATTTGCTTATAATATCCAAAGCTGTGAAGCCATGTTCATTCACTGCATTCAGTTCCAATCCCATACTCCTTAGCAAAATTTTCATGGCCTGCATCAGACATACGCATGTCAAAATCTTGAAATATAATGCTTCAGGAATTTAGCCGTGATTGTGGGAAAATTTTACCTCAATCTGCTTCAAGAAAGTAGCTATATGTAAGCAAAATGATGTTCCAATTATTATCTTTTAACACTTACAAAATCATCATCTCCATCTAATTCTGTTTTCAGTTCCACTAACAGCTTCAGAGATTAAATACGGTTGTGCTTCACTGCACTATGCAGAAGGGTCTCACCCCTATCCAACATAGACCGAACCACTTCAGTTCTACCCTGGTCCAACTCTTGTACATCATTGCCTCTGTCTTTCATGACTGCTGGATGAAGTGGAGTTCTACCATTCTCATCGCGGATAAGGCACATTTCATTTTTCAATATTATGTTTTCACATTGTGGTTGGTATAAATAATTCTATAATTTTTATGGAATTCATTTAAAAATTCACGTTTTGTGTTAAATTCATTTGGAATTCTATTTTATTAAATTCTGGAAATTGATTATAATTAAACCAAATTCTATAAAATTTGATAAAATTTACAAATAAATTCTAAAATAATAAAGTTTTTTTCACTTTTTCTCTCTCCTCTTTAATTTTTCTCTCTTTACTCTCTCTCTCTCTTATATTTTTTTCCATCTGTATAAATTAAAAAAAATAACACAGACATTTTAATAAATAAACTATTTTATTAAATTTCACACTTAAACCAAACCGCAAATTTTTACAAATATAAAAAATTATTTACAAATAAAAAATATAAATTCTACAAGAAAAAATTAGCATATGTCAAATATAAAAAATTATTTACAAAGAAATTCTTTTTCAAATAAAATTTTAAGTTAGAATGTTAAATCCAACATAACATTAATGTTTAAACAATTTAGAAAATTTCATATTTTAACATCTATGTCTAATATAATACAATATTATTACTCGCGCTTTCTGGTATTATTATGTTGTGGACGTGTTCCATGACTGCATAGGACACAGCAGCACGTCCACCACTAATCTTAGACAAAACATGGAATGCGCACTTCGAGGTGGACATTGACAATGACACAAAAATTGGCAGACTTCACAACGTCCTTAGAAACTTCTCAATATCTGATTATAATCAATAGCTGAGAAATTTGACGTTATGTATGAATCTGATGAGTTTCTTGTAGACCCCTATTCTTGTTTAGAAGTAATTTGGTGCACATCTTCTTGCTCTACATGGAACCCCATTTATTTTGACAATTAGCCAGACCTAGAAGAGAGAAATAGAGAATGACCAGAATCTAATATTGAACCATATGGAATGAAGACTTAACTTTCAGACCATGCATTAAAATTCCGGATTTCTTGTTACTAGTGAAATTCAAATTCACATAAAAATAGATGTCTCTTGAAAAAAAAAAAAATATTGTAACTAGAATAATAGCAGTTTCCTATGATTAGTACATAGCATTAAAATATAGATGTCTGCTTCCAATCTATCATGCATTTGATCAAAACCTGCCCCAATTTCCCTTCGTTGATGGTCTCATGAACTTTCTCTATATCCTCTTCTGGACTCACCTTCTTTGCTCTACTAAGAAGCTCAGTTCCTACTTTTCACTTCTAACAAACTCGAAAATCAGATAAGTCCTGCATTTCTTGATCCTATTTGCTATAACAAATTCTCCATTATCAAATCTTTCTCTTGCTTTAGACATTTCTTCTCTTAGTCTTGCCTTCAACTCCTCCATGAAAATTGGTATCCGCTGGAATATTGCAAGCCATTTACATCGTTGCATCCAAATTTAGGATCTTTAAGTGCTTTTTGGACGAGCACTTCTTGTAGTTTAGGCAGAAGTGCATAAGAAAGATTTGTTGGGTCAGCAAGATAGGAGAATACGGGTTGGTGCTCCACAACCTGCAAAAGTTGTTTCTCGCGGAAACGCGATTCGACTAGTGATCCATCTTCAGCCATGTAAAGGGTTTTCCGGACTACTAGGCACAGGACTTTTTTCACAACTTCTCTCGTGTTCTCCTCCAAATGCCTTAGATCAATTGCCTGGCAAAGTGCTACCATAAAAGCAGCAGACATGAGCTTCAAGATTTCGAGGGCTTCAGCGCTTTTTCTTGCTGATATCAAGCCCAGTGAATTAACATGTTGATTGTGCTGCTCAGCACTTTGAACATGCGTAGTTACAGGATTTGCCGAGTACTGAAGTTCTGAGCAATAAGCAGCCATGGACATTTCTGCACCTTTGAGCCCATAATCTAAGCTTGGCTTAGGCCCTCCTCCACTCAGATTGGAAGGCAACCCATTGTTGTAGTTGTCACAAACAAGTTCAGAAAACTGACAAACATAAGCTTTCCTATTGTTGCAACTGCAATCCTGAGATTATCCGTTGAAATACCTACAGGAGTTCCTTGGAAATTTCCTCCATGAAGGGCAAGATCTCGAGCAACATCAATCAATGGATTATCATTGACAGAATTGATCTCCCTCTCAATTGAATGAGCAGCTGCCCTGATGACCTCAATCTGCGGACCGAGCCATTGCGGAGAGGCTCTTAATGCATACCTGTCCTGTTTAGGCTTGGTAAGAGGGTCTTTCTCGTGGCGAATTTTTGCTTCGTTCATGTACCATCTAACAAGTGTTTCATGATAGCTGCTGCTTCAATCTGGCCAGGATGGTGCTTAAGTTGATGAATAAGCGGATCGGTGTACTCTGGCTTGCCGTGCATGACCCCACAAAACAAAGCAGAAAGAATTTCTGCTATGACAGCCAAAAGATTAGCATCAAAACAGACAGTTGCAGCTACAGCTGAGCCAACTGCTGTTCCATTAACAAGAGCTAAACCTTCTTTGGCTTGTAACTCGAACGGAGCTTCAATTCCAAATCTGAAATCTCTTCTCCTTCATGGGTTTTCAACTTTGAATTATGGCGGCCAGTTAACAATCCAGCAATGTAAGACAATGGCACAACATCGCCAGAAGCAGTAATAGTCCCTCTTAGAGGCAGTTAAGGGATCGAATTCTGGTTCATAAGCTCAGTAATGGATTCAAGAATCTTCCACCGGATACCAGAGTAGTCTTGCATTAACGTATTGGTACGAAAAAGCATAGCTCCCTTAGAATAACTCTTGGGTAGATTTTCTTTTCCTATTACTCCAGCATTCAAGAACCGAATAAGCTCAGTCTGGAGGTCACCAGTTTTATTTGTGCGCCTATGCGAAGTAGCACTAAAGCCTGTGATGACAACATAAGTATCAGTGCCACGAGAGATGTTATCAGAAACCCATGTAGCACTTTTTGCGACACGGTCACGAGCGGCAGCCTCATCTAGTCGAACGTTTACTTCGGCCTGACGAGCAATGGCAGTGACCTGTGCAACTGTAAGGGGAGTGCCTTGGATGTCAACAGTTGTGGCATTGGTAAATTGTATTACCGTTTGGGTAACTTCATCAAAATGGGCACATTGGAGAGACTCGGCAGCCTTCTGCAATGTGGTGGTGGTGAGACTGAAGAATTGCAAAAGAGGAGGTTTTTAGTGTCATCAATTGGAGAGGAAACAATTCCATTTGTTGCCATTGATACACTACAGAAATAAATGAAGAAAAAGGGGATATGTTTTATTAATTATTTTAAGCGATAAGTTGGTAGTTTAGTGCTGAGATTAAAGGGAGATTTGGTAAGTAAGTGGGAAAATATTATTTTATCAAAATTGCTTTTGATACAATATTATTAATCTTTTGCATAACTATTTGTATAATTTTTTATAAAATAATAATAAATTATTTATTTAAAAAAATAAATATTTAATTTATTATTATAATAACATCACTGAATACACGTATTTGGCAGCTAGCTGGTTGTTAAGGGCCAAACAACTCAAAACAAGCATGATACGATATCTGACAAAGCGTGACGTATTAAATAACCGACAAGTTTTAGTCTTGACATCTTTCGCTGAGATGATGGAGTAATGTTAAATGATTAGAATCTATCCACATAAAAATATAATTAATATTTATGATATTGCAATAATTAATGATTGAGCAAATAAAATTTTTTTATTTTATATGTTTCATAATATTTATCATTTTAAAAAAATTATTTTAATATAATTATTATTCTATATTATCAATATAATATTAATTAATTATTTTTTAAATTTATTTTCATCATTATCTTTTTTCTCTCTTTTAATAAAATATTTTTTTATTAGTGCTAATATATAATTTTAGTTAAAAATAATTAAAGATATATTAATTAATATTAATTAAAATTATGTTTAATTAATTACTTTATTAATCTAAGTGTACAATTTTAAAGACATATACTATGAAACGGGAGGGAGGAATAATATCTTTCACAAGTTTTGGGCGATAAAGAATGATATTTTGGCTCTATTTTTTTCTTTCAATTGCCAGCTATTATCTTTCCAACTTCTTCAAACTTGAATGAATTGTATACACCACCATTAAAACCAAGAATATGTATTGCACATGCTTTTCAAATGGAGTAAATTCCTAGCAAAATACATTTAAAAACAACATAACATTTATTTATTTATTTATTTATTCCTTTTCATGACTTTTTTTTATCAGAAATGAAAAGAAAAAAGCTATTTAAGAAGACAATCAAAACTTCTTAGATAATGTTAATAGCTTCTTAAAGAGTAGCTTACAATTTCTTAGAAATTTAAGGCTTTATATGAAAATTTTGGAGGGGATAGAAAAGAATTTAATAAGGGTAAAGTAATAGAATGAAGTGGAAAGTAATAAAATATTAACTATCCTTGCCTTTTTTGGGAGTTTAAAAAAAAAAAATACTCTTTTTGTCCCAAAATGAATGACAAAAATTCTATTTTGGGCATCTCAAAATAATTGATAATTTCTTTTTTTACTCCCTTTGTTTCATAATAGATGTCATTGAAGGTTTTGCATATATATTAAAAATTGTATTTAATATATGTTATTATATAAATAAAAGACTATGTTACCCTTAATTAGTTATTTTTATAAATTATTGTGTATTCTACAAAAAAATAATTATTATGAAAGAGAAAAAGGGTAAAATTAAAAAAAATTAATTATTGTTCATAAATAATTGTAAAGTGCCAAGTATTATAAGACAAAAATTTCCTCTTAAAACGATATCTAATTTGAAACGAAGAAAGTAATTGATAGTTAATCAAGTAATTGTCTAATATACTCTTATTAATTGACATCTATTTCCACACTATCAATAAATTACTATTTTTTGACATTGACGTTGTATATTCAATGTACTCTTCAATAAATTTTTTTAAGTACCAATAATCATTTTTTTTCATTTGATTGTAAGGTTTTTGACGTACAATGTTAAAAAAAAGGGTTGGCATCCATAAACAACATTAATAACTATACTTTATTAATGTTGATAAAATAAAAAAAAAGGGGTGTTTTAGTAAAAAAAGTAGTTAAATATACAAAATAACTACAATTAACTAACTTTCTTAATTATTGTGGAAGTGAAATTTTACCAATTATTTTGGGACGAAGAGAGTATGAAATTAAAGGAAATAATAATATTAACTTTGTTTGGGAGTTATAAAATATGAGAAAATAATTAATTAAAAACATCAAATTGACAATTATATCCAAAATACAATATATTACAATGGGTATTTAATAATTATGAAAAATACTATAAAGGTTATCTTTATATATATATATATATATATATATATATATATAACACTCTTTTCCATTACATTGTCTATCGCTCAAATTGGGGTTAAAGAAAAATAAGTTTAAAAAATTAAATGATATAAAGAATCAACTTTCATTAACTTTCTCTTCCCATTAAAATTTAACTCTCAAATAAAGTTAATTATTTACACTTATTTTCATTTCATCCTTTAACCCCCATTAACCTACTTGCATAATAATTTTGTCTTTGAAATATAAGTATGAATTAAATAATACTTCATCCGTCGCAAAATGATTAGTAATTTCCTCTTTGATTGATAGTTAATCAATTAATAGTCTCACATACCATTATAAATTAACATCTACTTTCACACTATTAATAAATTTCTCTCTATATTTTTTTACTTTGAATTTATATTTTCGATGTAAAAAAAAAATTATACTCTTTAATAAATTTTTTTAAGTTCTAATAATTATTTTACTACTAATATTTAAATATTATCACGAACTTTTATAGTTCTAATAATAACAATATTTTATTAATGTTGATAAAATAAAAGAAATAAATAAGGGTATTTTAGTAAGAAAGTGAATAAAATATACAAAATAACTATAATTAACTAATTTTTTAATTCTTATGAAAATGAAATTTTGTCAGTCATTTTAGGACAGAGGGAGTAAAAGAGAAAAAAAAAATTAAAATCTGAAATTTTCAGTAAACTAAGCAAAACAATATATTTGTTAATAAAAATCTTAAATGACAAAATTATTCTCATATGGACTGTGAAAATGTCTAAGAAAACTCATCGTATTTGTCATTGGGCCGAAGGAGCATTGGATTTTGGGCAGCGCAACGACAATTGGGAACCTTTTTACCAAGGTTTAACATGAGGGTGTCTTAAGTGAACCCGAACCACACACATGGATCCTACACTTGTTAAATTGTTGATCCCAACTTATGAATTCATATATATATGACTTTTGGATTTGGGAAAGTATTGAAAAGTAATTTGTAGTTTTGAGTTGTGATATTTTGATGTTAGTGGATTTTTTTTTATGATAATTAAAAATTTAATGTTAAATGATGTGATATTGATATGATATAAATGCTTAGTAAACTTTTTCATAAACAGAAAGAGATTGTTGGTGGACTGAAAAATCGACAATACCCTTATTTATGTAAATTTCTTGGCACTACCGAAGAGAGAAGGGATCTCTAATTCTTAGCAAATGTGAAACGATTGACTCAATGGTCCAAAGTCTTTTTGTTGAAAAGGATCAAAGTTTAGAGAACTTCCTTGAAACCTTTCATGAACTTGGGATGGATTTTGCTGATAATTTGCCAGTTGCTTGTATTAATAAGGCTATGGATGAATGAACTACCTCGCAATTAATCACACCATCATTCCTGCTGGTCACTCAAAGTCAACCCATCTTCTTTACCTTGTAGCTAGGCTTTCTGCAATTAATCACGCCAGATGAGTACTATTTTTTTTTAGTACTATACGATAATCTCATGAATAAATTAAGGGTTTGATTTTTCATATTTAATTAAATAATTATTTATTTTTAATATTATATAAATTTGTCATTTTTATTTGACTTGTTACACTATATAGTTCTTCTATCAATTTTTTATTGTAATACATTGTATATTATATTCAATTTTAAATTTTATCATTTTTATCATTAATCACTACTCAACACTCATGTCCGCCATTCTTTGCCTTCAATCATTAAAAAAAAATCAGATAATTATTTTTTATATTATATTTGCTTCAATTGTCACTTAAAATTTATTTCCTTTAATTCTTATGCAATTCATTTACAAATGATTTTCTATATTTAATATATTATAAAATAAAAATAGAATTCATTTCAACTAAAATGAATTTTATGTTTATGTAAAAGTTTTTTTTTAAAAAAAAAGGGCAAGCCTTTACATGCAAATTAAAGATTGAGGGCTCCATTAATGGATATTCAAGAAAACAAAGTCTAACCGTTGATTAGAGAGTTATAAAACAATAACTGTACCCTCCATCATCATTGCCTAAAGATTCAGATTTTTTAAAAAAAAAATAATGAGACAGAGCCAAGAATTCATAGAAAAATGAAAAATAGATGGGAAAGGAAAAGGAATGAAAAATAGATCATATCGTCCTTTTTCGATTTTTTTTCCGCTACTAAACTTCGGCACACAGAGCATCGTCATCACCTATTCCCTCATCGTTTTACCCTCACTTCTAAACCTCTCAAGCAACGCATGATCAATGGACAACCCTTTTTCTTCCCTCACCCAAGGCAATAATTTTTTATCAGCACTAAAATTCCCATCCCCACCAATTGCTGCTACAAACTTTAAACTACATCAAATGCCTCAGATTTTAAATGGGTATTTACTAAATCTTGATTCTAATGTAGTTTTTCAATGCTCTTAGTAATCTTCGCCATTGCTTTGTTCTCTCTTTCCCCACTTTCATTAGCAGACTATGCCTTGTGATATTTTTCAATGTTGGTATTCTTTGGGGAGCTCTTCGTTCTGGATTTTCATGAGGTTAAGGAAGCAGAGAACCCTTCATACTTGATGTTGGTGTAGTTTTGTCATTTTAAAAATTAAAAATTAAAATGATTAACTTTATAATATTTGACTGATGAGAAATAATCATTCTTTCTTCAGAAAAAAAAAAAATCATTCTTTCTTCAGAAAAAAAAAAAATCATTCTTCTATTAATATAACAGATGATTTCATCTTTATGAGTCCAAGTTGTGAAATGTTGTCGCACCAGCATTTACCCAATAAATTCTCCACAAAAGACGTAAAAATTATTACGTCTTTCCTCCCTAAGACTGAAGCCAAATAAATTGAGCAAGAATATAACAATCCATGCTTAACTCAAGGAGGCACTCGAATGAGACCACAAGGCAACATCCTTAGGTAGCTAGCACTACCTCCCATGATAGAAAACATCACATCTACTGATCATCAACTTCTAGAAGGAATTAAGGCAGACACTTTAGGTCTTCAACTGGCTATAATCTTTACACTGCACTAGAAAGACCACAAAAAAATTCCTCCACGCAGAACAAAGTAAGCATGCAACTCCAACATATGCATCCTAGCATAAGTTATTGATACTACATGATAACAAATTAGACGGACTGCATTTGATACAGAAAGTGATTTCCTACACAGTGGAAATTATGTGTATCCCAATTCAGAATCAAGTAATAGACGTGTTCAAACAAGCAAACTACCAAATACTAACATACACAAATAACAAGTTTCCAAATACAAGGTACCTAATAAATGTACTGTGCCAACATAGCACAAGATAGAAAACCTGACTAACTAAATAGTTAGCTGACATGAACATGAGGCAAGTAGGGATGAGGGCTCACCCCCACCTTCAAATATCAAGTCCGTGCTCTCTTGTTGCTGCATGACGGGCATTTGTACTGCTTAATGTGCTCAGCCCTGGCAGGAGTGATCTTCACACACTTGCCATGGAACCACTTCTCACACATGTCACAACAAATCCAGAATTCATCTGCAGCGTAGTTCTCTCCACATGCCCCACACAAAGTATCCCCATGTTCTTCATCTTCCACCTCATCCAGTCCATCATCCTCATCCTCTGGCTGCCCCTTCGAATATTTGCCAGATTCAGATCCTCTCTGTTTTCATGTCATTTAAGTGATATCAGTATGCAACATGGCAACTAAACCTTTGAAGAACATAGATTATAGTCTCAGTAGAATTACATGCATGGTTAAAAATAATAGACCATATTTTGAGTTGTCAAAAACAGGTTCATTACTCACACAATCAAAGTGTTTCCTTACAGTTAGGAATTTCTTCAAACAATTGTCACAAAATAAACCACATGATATTCCACGGTCTCCAATACTCGTAAAGAAACTAACATTACATTTCATGATAAGAGCTACCAGGAAAAGAAATGCATAATTAGCTGTGCCACAGCAAAAAATACCAAAATAATTTAACTAAACTTCATCCAACCCAGATATTGCAGGATTAAAACCCAAGGTCAAAGTCCTACGCTAAACAGATTTTGAATTAACCAAGAAAATTAAGCTGCATATAAACTGAAGAATTTGTATGCTTGTTAATCTAACAGTTTCAGTTTTCCTTCCTAACCCCTTGGGAATTACATGTATTACATTCACAATTGATAATCATGAAATATTGGATGGGCCTAGATATGAGGATATGCATATGCCTAAATATAAATTTCATATAGTCCGATGCATATATCCAAAAAAAAAAAAAACACTGAAGAAAAAAGGGAGACACAACTGTTGAAATAGATCAAGTAAAATATTGAGCTAGTGATAAATTAAATAAGTTGATGCTACATGTGTCAATGCTAGCCGTAGCAGTCATATGACAACATGAAGAATCCATGTCTTAAATTCTCCTCTAAATCACAAATTAAAGGCTAAGGACCAAGAAAGCTAAGTGAGATTGATACCAAATGGTGACAGATAGTGGCTATTCCAAATATATTAAACCACCACCTAACAATAGAAATTAATTGTACCGCTTTTGAGCTCGACTTGGACTTGTTACTGCTATGGTTTGAGACTGATGACTTCTCCTTTGTTGCCTGTTTCTTTACACCTCCAGTCACAACCTCAAATATCGTCGGGAGTTCATTTATCATCGTGAAGAGACGTTTCCTGCATCAGACATTTTATTTTGTACAGAGCACAACATTTCCACATGCAGCTACCACAGATTAAAAAAGAGAGAGAGAGAGAGAGAACAAAACAACAGATAATGTGCTTGAAGCAGAATCTGCTAATCTTGTTTTAACATTTCATTCTTTTAATCTCTACTGATCTATTTGACAGACAATATCAAACCACAAAGCAGTGGTCATTTGATACCA
Organism: Omphalea diandra; assembly: GCA_949677035.1. NCBI lineage: Eukaryota > Viridiplantae > Streptophyta > Magnoliopsida > Malpighiales > Euphorbiaceae > Omphalea > Omphalea diandra. Next base: position 7,695 of record CATIWR010230174.1, on the reverse strand, counting down.
AGTCTTGTACCAACTCAAGAGCATTGAAAAACAAGAAAAAGAAAACTGGCTCATCAGTAAAATGCTGATACACAGAGCATCAACATACTTGGTTAATATTGTTGTCAAACGTGATTGCTGAAGCATCAACATGTGAAAGAATTTGAATCAAGGAAAGACTTGTTTGCTAAAAATTCAGGGGTTACAAAACTTCATCATACAATGTAAATCAAGCTTCAATTTGAAGAATTTGAATAAAGTTTGATTTTCAAAGGAAGAAATTTTCTAGATTTTCCTTTCACATATTAGGCTTCATGATTTGATGATCAACCTACCAGACAAGAAATTCCCATTAGACTATAAACAAATAGCTATCGATATCATAAATAACCTTTCCTTGTGATTTCAAACTGTCAGATAAGCAAATATGAAGCAGTTTTATTTCTTAATAGGTAGCATATGATGTAACTAAAACACCCAAAATATGAAGCAAAAAGTATAAGCAAGAATTAGATATCAAAAGAAGTAATACTTGTCGATATAATTTAAAGATATATCAATTATATAGACGAGCGTTGATTCCACAACATGGATAATTGGCAAATTTAAACTATTTTCACAGTTGAAAAACAAAAGTTGGAAAATGTAGAGAAAAAGGATAGTACCTGTCAGCTTTATCAAAACCAAATCTAGCACCAAAATAAAATGCCACAGCAAGTAACCATGCATCACTGTGAACAGCAACTAGAGAAAGCCAGTCTTTTTCTTGCATCCCATCTCTGGCAAAGTTAATACCTAATGCAGGCTCTGGGAGCTCTGGAGGCACTTCTTCAGCAGGTAAATTGACTTCCCACAGTTCATTAGGGAATCCATACAAGCAAAGGTTCTCCTTCTCTGTACAAGTGCACAAGTTAATTGTATGCACTAAACATACTTTAAAGTCATTATGAATCTGTTAAAATTCGGTTTGGAACTTCATTTTATATTTCGCAAATTGTAAGTATCACTCAGAATACAAAAGCAGAACCAAATGGCAATAAGCAACATGCCCCTAAATTTTTTTTTCCTGCTGAAAGTTTTGGCAGCATTTTATTGTGGAGATGCCAACAACTATGCTGGACGAATTATAGGATAATACCACAAACAGCAGTTAACAAAGTAGCCAACTTCATTATTAACATGGCTTTGCTAAAAATGATCACACCGGTGATCATCAATCTTTAGTTAACCAACAAAAAATTTTACAAGGAAACAGAATTAAGAGCATTGACTTCACTGATTTAGTTTGCAATTAAGATTTATTCAAAATTCAGTTTTTTAAAGGGGGTCTCCAAAAAGAAGGAAATAAAAAGAAACGTGCTAAAGTGCTAAAATAGAAATTTAAAAAAAAAAAAAAAAAAACTAAACCTAATGAATTTCTCATGTTCTGAAACTCTCAAAGAAGCATAGTATAAGTAGAATCTCAAAGAAGCGGAGTATAAGTAGAATCGACAAAACTGACAAAAGTGTAGCAAGTTTAACTCAGGCTCACACATGAACTATACAATCTCCTCTCACAAAAAGATCAATTTACCTGAAAATTAACCCAATGTTCATATGTCTTTATAATTATTACGTTAAAATCTGCTAAAATGTGAGTTCTTAAAAGATTTTTGAAGCTCTAAAGAAAAGGGAAATGTAGACAGAGATTAACTGGCAAGACCAAAACCTCTCTTAGTAATTTGCTATTCAATGAGCCCACAGAATAAATAAATAGACCTAAATGCCAAAAATTGCTATTCGTGTAAGCGAAATCCACGTAAGAACAAAAAAATTGTAAGCATAAATCCAAAGCTCTGACTTGAAATTTCATAATTTAGATAAGAATTGAACCAAAAGCAACACGTAAGAAGCTTCCATGCAAACATAAACTAATCATAGACCATACATAGAACATAATTTAAACCAAGGTGGGGAAATGCAAAACAACAAAGAAACAAAAAGTGCTAGAAGAAGGCCTTAAACCAAAAAAAAAAAGTAGGAACACAGCACAGGAACCCTAACCAGGATCACACTGTTGGTAGAACTCTTCCACATCTGCAACAGAAATCCAACAATAACAGCAAAAAATATGAACACCCATTAGACAGTGAAACTTTATAATGCTAAAAAGAACAAAACTTGAAACCAACAATCACAAAAACCCCAAAAACCCAACTCAGAAAAGTGTATAATTTCAATTTAAGAACACAAAAAGAACAAATTTTGAGCAGAAGCAATAAAAACAGTAAAGAGACCAGTGGTCAAGGCCTTGATCATTCCTGCTCGTCGGCCCTTAAAATCCCTGAAAACCTCTTCAACCGTACGTGGGTTGTACTGCGCGCCTCCGTCCATGTCCGTACAATTCAAAAAGATAAAATATTTGTTTTGGTTTCAAAGGGGGGGGAGAAAGATGTGAACGGACGAGTGAAGAACCAAAAAAAAGGAGAGAGAGAGAGAGAGAAGACAAGAAGGGAATTTATGGTTCAAAGTGGGTAATTAGGGAAGTAAGGATATTATTATTGCTGCTTTAATTTTGCGGAACCAAAAACACCGAAAAACAGACCCTTTTTTTTTTTTTTTTTTCACTGGTAGTATCAGAGAGAAAGAGAGCAGTTGACATCTTTGGATTTTTCTTGTTTTATATAAGAGGAGAGGGAAACGCACAAAACAAGACAATGACCTAAAAATATTAGAGCATTACTTGACCTTCCGGATTAGTATCTATTTCATTTCAATTCATTTCCTTTGTTACAAGGTCAACTTACTAAAATATATCCCCCCTCCCCCCTTCTTTTTCCCCACGAAAAAATTTCACGTCTCATATCTTGCGACACGTGGCATACATTTTGGATTGAGGATTGCCACGTGGACAGGTGCTAACGTGGGCTGTGGGTGTAGCTTGCGCCTGTCGATTAAAATTTGATGGGAGGGAAATCACTCATGCCTTGATCAATTTGGGTCGCCTGATGAGTATAAAATCAGTAAAGAGTGTTCCATAATGGTAAGGTGAACAATGAGCACGTACCTTCCGTACACGTGGTAAAGATATTGAGGGGGGTGCGCAAGAAGATTAACGTGCGCACTTATGGCTTGCTTTAGCATTTGAGGTTGCTTTTTGTATCATTAAGGATAATCGATGCGCCACTCTCCGTTTTGAGACATCGATGATATCATATGGGCCGACGGGAACTACATTAGCTCACAACATTGCTTATGGTTGGCCTTTTATATAGCATTTGAAAACAGGGCTTTTGTGTTATATGACTATTTTGCCATTAGTGGAAGACATTATTTACTGGTATTGTTCACCTGGGTGATCAATTGTTTAAACCAAAATTTGGCCTCCGTGAATGGCATTTTGGTCACAAAAACAAAAGAGTGGATATCCACCGAAAATCATAATATTACTAATATGCCTTTCCATCTGTCATTTTATAAAAAGTAGAATGCCAGGGCAAATTTTGTGGGTATCCATAATTCATCCACCTGAACAAGTGGGCCGAGGCCCGTGCGATGTCTCGGTTACTTACTGGCTACATCAACGGTTATCGACTATTTTCTCTTTTTTTATGAGTCACAAAAAAAATAAAGGGATTCAAATTTGAAACACCAAGGTCTATTGCGATAACTAATATTTTTAAAATTAGAGTTTTTATTTTTTCAAAATATATAAATAATACTTAAAAATATTTAAATTCATAAAAATATAATATATAAAATAATAAAAAGTATTTTTAATTTTAATAGTATAATTTAAAAAAATTTTAAATTTTTCATAAAATAAAATAATTTTAGATTAAATAAACTTTATTTTGTTTTTATTTTAGCACATTTTCTCGATTTTAATCATTTTTTCAATTTTAATTATTTTTTAATATATCAATTCTGAATTTTAAATTAAATCAAACCACCAATTTATTTTCAATTTTGCCGATATGACTAACTAGTCATATTCGATTATTAACATATTAACCCACCACACAAAAGCTAGAGTTTGTATTTATAGAACCACCTTATAGATGATAATATATTTGAAATTACAATTGTTTTACTATTAATTTGTAAATATTGATACATTGCACATGCGGCTTAATATATATAAGTCTATAATTTGAGTTAAAATTCTTATTGTGTTTTTCCCCTGAGATATAATGGCTAAAAAAAATATACGTTATTGTTATCTAATGAATTAAATTTACTAAACTTAATATCTTAAACCATATTAAAACATTTTCAATCTACTCTTTATTCAAATAGACTATTTATTATGAAGAGTGATTGAAGAAAATAAAATTTCAATTTATTCTCTAACTCTAAATTATAGATTAGAGAGTGAGTTTAACTATTTACAGTATAGTCAAAATTCATTCTCTCTATAAAATGTAATTAATACAATTCAATTTTTCATATATATAAATAATTGTTATAATGTTTTTTATTAACTTTTCTTTTTGGAAAACTTTTTTTAACATATTTTTATAATATTAAAAAAAGTTATATTAAATACTTTATGGGATAAAATAAAATAAAAGATGAAATATAAAGAGTTTATTTGATTTAAATAAAATTGTTTGCTCTTTATATTTTAAAATCCTTCAAATGTTTTTTATTACTCAAAATATGCTCTTTTTATTTGAAAGAATATCATTGAAAATGCTTTGAGCTCAATTCAAAATCTTGCTGTCAATCCATTTGATAGAGAATATGAAAATTTTTTATGATATTAAAAGTTATCAAATAGAAGTTATGTGCCAATTCTCCCGAATCCCACATGAGCGTGGACTCTTTGATCATTTTAGCAGGAAAAAAAAAAAAAACCTTGGGCTCTTAAAAACCAAAAATGAAGTATGGCTATTAGAGGAAGTGTGATTTGATCAAACTAAATCAATTTAAATTGAATATAAGTTATTATACAATGTTAAGTATGATCATTAAATAACAACAGAATCGAAATCAAACTGCAAAACTTTTTATATATATTTATTTTAAGAATTTTATATGAATTTAATACAATCAATTGTATAAATTAATAAAAAATTCTAATATTATATATATAATAATAATATATGCAGTTATAATAATTTAATTGTTTTTTTAAGAGAAACCAAATGCAACAATTTAGTTGTTGACATATGCATAATACTCATATTACATCTATATAACTTGCTAATATAATATAGACTAGATAATTATATCATTAAACTTGGTGTTTCTTGTGTTGAAATGAGTTGATTTCAAAGATATAACATTTATGTTTTTAATAAGTAATTTAATAATATATTAATTATATATAATATATTAATATATAATTAATATTTAATATATAATAATATATATAATATATATATATATATAATAATATATATATAATATAAATAGATAAATAATATAAATAGATAATAAATATATAATAATAATAAAATATATAATAATAATAATATAATAATAATCTAATTATTTATTATTTATAATAATAATATAATAATATAATTCTAATATTAATAGAATTTAATAGAATATTTAATTCTATTTAATTAATATAATATTTCATTTTTAATTCATTTATTAATTGAAATTGAATTAATTTTGATATTGATTTTAATATATTTAATTTTAATTTTTTAATTTAATATTAATATATAATTTAATAATAATAATATAATTTAATATATAATATATTTCATTGAATCTATTTACTTAATTTAATAACTTAATTTAATAGAATATAATTCGAATATTAATTAGAATATTGAATATTAATGAATATCAATATAATATTGAATATATTTTTTAATATATTTAATAATTTAATTAATTAATTAATTAATAATATAATAGAATATTTAATATTGAATATAATTTTCTATTGATTATATTGAATATTTTTATATTTTTTATATTGAATTTTATTTATATTGAATATATTCTATTGAATATAAAATATAATTAATATTATTATTATAATATTATTATTATATTTATATATATATATTATATATATATATATATATATATATATTATATATATAATTATTATTATTATATATATTAAATTATTATATATATATTATATATATTAAATATTAATATATAATTTAATTAATATATAATTTATATATATAATTTATATATAATTTTATATATAATTTATAATTTAATATATAATATATATAAATATATAATTTATAATTTAATATATAATTATTATATATTTAATATATTTATTATATATTTAATATTTAATATAGAAATATAGAAATATTTAATATTTAATATAGAATTAATATAATTTAATTATATAATTATAATTAAATATATAAATTAATTAAATATATAAATTAAATATATAATATAATGAATATTAATATTTAATATATATTTAATATTTATTTAATATATATTTAATATTGAATATTAATATTTAATAGATATATTTAATATTGAATATTAATATTTAATAGATAATTAATATATAATTATTATATATAAATTATAAATTATTAATTAATTATTATTAATTAATTATTAAATTTATTAATTAATTATTAAATTTATTAATTAATTATTAATAATTATTAAATTAATTATTATTATTATATTATTAATATAATAATTATTAATATAACTAATTATTAATATAATATTTATAATTTATAATATTATTTATAATTAATAATATTATTTATAATTAATTTATAATTAATAATATTATTTATAATTAGAATATTATATATATATATATATATATAATATTATATAAAATAGAATATAAAATATAATTTTAAAATATAATTTAATATTGAATATTAATATTTAATAGATTATTTAATAGAAGATTATTTAATAAATAATTAATATATAATTATTTTAATATATAATTATTATATATAATATATATTAATTATTAATTCATTATTAAATTATTAATTCATTATTAAATTAATTATTAATTTATAATTATAATAATTTATAAATATTAATATAATATTCTATTATTTTTCTATTATTTAGAATATTATTTAATATTCTAAATTTTAATATTCTAAATAATAATAATAGAATATTAAAATAAAATAGAATATTTTATAATTTTTAATTTTTTTTTTTAATTTTTTAATATTAATATATTTAATATATAATTTAATATATAATATTATAATTTAATATATAATATTATATTTATAATATTATATTATATTTATAATATTATATTATATATATATATTATATATATATATTATTTAATTATTATATATATATATTATTTAATATTATAATATTATTTAATATTGAAAATATAATTAATATTAATAGAATATTGAAAATAAAAATATAATATTGAATAGAGAATAGAATTTTTATTGATAGAGAATAGAATTTTTATTGAAATTATTTATTTCAATTTTAAATTGAAATAGAGATAGAGAGAGTATAGTATTAGAGTATAGTATTGTGGGCGGATGTAGCCAAGTGGATCAAGGCAGTGGATTGTGAATTCACCATGCGCGGGTTCAATTCCCGTCATTCGCCCAGAGTCATAAAAATATTTTTGTATTCAACACCAGAAAATATTTTTGTATTTTTTTTTACATAATTCTTGATACAGTTTCTTATTTTTTGATCTTCTTGTAGGCCCTCAGAGTAATTTTTTGGTTGTGCAAACCAAAGAGAATGATGACTTTGGGTTGTACCAAG
>CATIWR010230096.1:0-30916 GCA_949677035.1 Omphalea diandra | reverse complement strand
TATATATATATATATATATATAAGGTAATTAATAACTTATAGGAAGTTTAATAATTTTTTTTAAGGACTAAAGGATAAGAAAGAGGATCATTATCGTGCTTTCTCTTATTATGACCTATTTTTCCACAAATGGAATAATGCATCTCAATTCCTTGCTTTGATACCCTATAATTTCTTGTTGTATTTTCCACCTCTTCTTCCTCTAATCTTCTTAACTTAGCCTTTTTCTATTTCTTTTTTGGTTCTGGTTTAGGCCATGGTTTTAATGGTTCTTCATCACTCCTTGGCCATAGTTCGCAACCATTTGTTGGAATGATGTAGTGTGAGTAGACTCTTAAGTATGTCTCCACATGGTAGCATTAATCCACATAGTCCTCTAGACTCTCAAGTGCACATCATGCATGCGCACAAGGTATTCCTGTGAGATCCTATCTCCTACAACTATAAGTTCTTTGATCTCTATCCACAACATATTGCCCACGTAAGCTAACAACTTGATATTTATTCCCTTCATCTCATATAGAGGAGTATAGGTAACTAAACTCCTTAATCTTATCTAGTTTCTTCTAATCTTTTAGGCAAATTCATCCTCTAACACTCTTCATTAAATCTCTTTTAGTGTACATTTTTCATAAGGTTTGTCCTAATAATCTCTAACATACTTAGCACTACATTATCCTCTATTTCAAATTTATAGCTATTGAAGCATTCACAAATATTATTTAGCAATAAATCACATTAAGAATGGGTTTGAACATGTGACCTTGTCTAGTGAGTAGAATCCTTACTTGACAGCTATATATGAGCTTCCTCATTCACATCATCAAGAGTTTGCATGGTAGATGTGAACGTTTGTGTGTATAAAGATCTTGCACAATTCCAAAGCATGTCTTTTAGTTGCTTTCCTCTAAATTATTCCTTAAAATTGGTGTACAAATGTCTAACATAATGTCTCTTTTCTACTGTAGGATATAACATATCTAATGCTAGTATGAAATCCTGGGCAAACATGTTAGATATAAAAAATCAGATCTTAAGTATATGAATGCAACATATATAATAAGCAAAGCAGATTCGAAGGTACCTTTTGTTTGTTTGAATTAAAAGTCTAGTTTCATGGATTAGATGGAATGTCAAAGTCCTGTCCTAGCAGATATAAGAACCAAGCCCATGACTTCTTAGTTTCCCTCTTACATACAGCCAATGCAATAGGAAAGATGCAATCATTTGCATCAATTCCTATAACTAACAATAATTGCCCTTTATAGATTCCTTTTAAAAAGCACCAATCAACACCTATAAAGGGTTTACATCTATACTTTAATGCATTCTTTAAAACACCCAAACACATCTAAGGGCATCATTTGGGCCAAATTTCACTTGCCACCTATTTAGGATAGACCATTGCTTAAATGCCACACTAAATTGTTCAAAAAACTTAAATTTCACTCCTACTACCAATGATGGACATTTCATATTTCCCTTTCTAATAAATTCTAGGTATCTAACTCTCCTCACATTGTCTCCATCACTATCAGTGTCTGAAGCACTAAGTAACTCATCAGATGGTGCAAGCATATGATCATCATCATCATCATATTGCAATTCCTCAATAAGAGGAGCAATTGATGACCCTGCATCTCTAACATTCGTATCCCTCTTAATACCCTTATCAACATACTTCTTAAATAGGCCATCATCATCCTTAAAGTCATAATCATTATCATGAAATACTATTTCATTAATCTGGTAATCTTCATCCTCATCATCACTTTCATTCTCAGTTTCACCATCATTTTTAGAGTCATCATTAGTAACCATATTCCTTCATCTTAAACCATATCTACTTCCTATTTTAGGCTTACTATTAGCTTTTCTTGTTGCATCAACCTTACAACCTATCGATGCATCAACCTCACAACCTATTGATGCATCAACTACTTATCCCCTCCATCAATTATATGAGTTACATATACATTAAGTTCCCTAGACTCAGTCATATTATACCTTATTTATAATACATCATGTCAAATGTAAGAGGCATTAAAACCTTTTTGCCCCCTACATTTAGTTTTTCCCATGCAAATCACACATTATCACTTATATTACACTATGTTGCCATATTCTTAATTTCAATAATAAATAGTTATGATCACTACAATAGTAAAAAAAATCAACTACCCCACCCTTATAAAGTATGATGATTCAGAGTAAGTAAAAAATTTCAGTGTATTTAATTTGTAATTACATTAATGTACAAATTTGAATAGAAATTTTGTTATGTATATATTATATTTTATATATAATTTTAAATGTACATTCATATGACATGTTATATACCTAACAATTAAGGTAAACCTTTGTGAGGTTGTATGATAGGTAAAGGATGTATCTATGATCGTAGGCCTCCTCAGCTACCATTTTTGCTATCAAGCACACCGGCTTTGATGCCAACTCTGCCTACAAGTTTGATTCCTCTAGCTTCATTCCTTACTCAGGATCCTCCTTCAGCTTCATCTACGCCATTGGATCCTAGCACTACCAAAGGGCCATCGACGTCCAGATTAGGATGAGACGTATACAATTTCTATGCCTGAGGTATAACCTCTTTTTTTTTTTTTTTTACAGCAGGGGAGGTATGTAATAATTATTTTTTGTATTTTCTATTTATTTTTTATTTTTTTAATTGTAACACTACTTTTTTTATTTTTAATTTTGCAGTTTGTATCCATCTAATAGATGTTCCCATGCATGTTAGAAGATCCTCAAGCAGAGGATTCATCACAATGGCTACACCTAGAAAAATGTCCACAGTCTGTGAAGACCTTCTACAGGGAGGAGTTAAAGGTGAGTAATATTTATAATTCAAAGTTAAATATCTAAAAAGTAAGTTTCATTTACTAACTAATTTTGTTTATATGTTTATTATCGATACAAAAGCAATTTCAGTGGGACCAGGCAATCGATATCTTGGTTCAGACAACCTTATTTAAGAAGGATGCTTTGAGGTACAAGGATATGCTTTATGATTTTAAGCATAAGGGCAAGGAGACCTGGGTACGTGAAGAGGCTTGGGACCACTGATAGACTCAGTGGAGTTTTTCACACGGTCAGACTATGTCTTCCTAGGTTAGCCTAAACAAACAGTCCAAGAAAGAAGGTCCTAACTTAGGTCCATCTAGGCATATGGGGGTTTATATACCTCATTTTAAGCATGTCAGACGACAAGTAAAAAAGTGTTTTATATTTATGAATTACTATTTAATTTTTCTGCGTAAAATTTTTTTAAAATTTCTTTTTTTTTATGACCTAAATAGTAGGCTTGACAGTTGGGATGAAAAATTCTTCCCATCGATGTCTTCGTGTATGCACACACGAATCAACATAACATGGAGACCTTCATTAATGCACGATTGAGGACAACCAATGTAAGTCATAATTTACTTATTTTATATTTTATTTTTAATTAATTATTATTTATATCTCTCATACTTTACAAAATGCAGGATAGTATTCCTCGACATCGTGAGCAGTTGTTGCAACCACCTCTAGGATTCGATCAAGTGGACGAGCGTAAGGTTTTCCTGCTGACAATGAAGGGTCACATCTACAGTATGAGTGATCAAGCCCCTCATTTCTGTGGTCAGTCCTCAAGTGTTAGCTCTTCTTTAGCTCTAGTGCCTTTTGCTAAGGACTTGCAATGAGAGGTCGAGAGGTCGAGAGGCGAGTAGATGAGAGGATCACATCCTATCACACCCACATCTAGTATGTCCATTCATGAATCCAAGCTATAGAGGATTGGCTGTAAGTTGTGTCCCAACAAACTGGGATACATCTTCCATCTCATCTACAGATACCTATGTCACTCGCCCCGCTGACTACTGCTACTACTACTCCTTCTGCATTTGATCTTGGTGCCTCTGATGCCGCTAATGATTTTTTTGTCAATTAGGATGATGCAACAACTGATTAATTTCATAGTTTTATTTGTATTAAACATTGACATTTTTATGTATATATTCAAATTTTTATATTTTTGTATTTCTTTTTTTGTTATATTTTTGTTATTATTTGAGATTTTTGTAATTCTTTTATAAAATTATAAAATTAATATAATAAATATTATAAAATTAATATTTAAAATATTAATATTAATATTATAAAATTTTTTTAAAAATACACTTAATAAGTTACCGATGGACTTTCAATAAAGTATTAAGAAATTAAATATTTACCAACGAATTACCGGCGATTTAATTAAAAAATAAAATACAAGATTTTAATTCACTGATGCATTGGCGTTAATTTACCGACGGATTTATCAACCGAAGATGATCGTCGGTAATTCAGTCGGATTTTTAGGCTGAATTACTGACCTATTTTTCGTCCACAATGCATCAGTAAATTTACCGATGGACTAAAAATTTGCACCAATATCACGTTACTGACCAACACTTCACCGACATACACTTTCAATCAGTATTTCATCAGTGAATTTAGTTTATTGATGGAATCAACACCATTATTGACATAAATTTTCGTTGGTAAAATATTGATTTCTCGTAGAGAATAAATTTTATGGTATGTTGAAAAATTCATTTGCTCTTGGCATTTTTAATCATAAAACTTCAATATGGCAACCATGGCCTTTTAATAATGATATGGGTAGGGAACTAGAAGCCAATTGTATGATTACACATGGCATCTGGACCCATTTCATCATACATAACAGATGATTCCACATTAGAGACTAGGTGAATATTTCATCTTTAGTTTGCACATTCAAAAAGAGAGTTGACAACTCATACAAAAGGGTCAAGTAGGTCATCTGATGAGGTGATTCCCTCACTCTTTATAGTTTGGCTTGAATCTTTCCTTCTTATTAAAGTTATTTAGCTACTTACTTTGAAACAAGCAAAGATAAAAATGCACTTCTTGGATAATACAATTGTTTACATCACTAACACAATCGCTCATCTATTTATATTGTCATACTTAGTAATAAGTTTTTCTCAACTACAATGATCTCAACTCTAACTAGTTGAGGTGGCATCAAATGATCTATTTATAGTTCTATTGAAGGCTTAGACACCACTCTAAAAGGCCTAACAACACTAATTACCTAGAAGGCTCAACAACGCTAAAGATAAAAGAGCTTACTAAAAAGGAAAAAAAATTAGCTTCTTTTATATCCTCTCATCTTACTTCCTTTTTGAAGTAAAATTATATAAAGCTCAATATATCTTGCATGACCCTCTTTTAATTGAGTTATGTGCTAACTTAAAAATCAAAGTGTCATTTTTATCTGGCAGTCCATCTCACTTATGTCATGTTTGTAGATTTAGTCAATAACTCACTTTTCTTATTTGAAATATACATCATCAGAACACAAGTATAATCCCATTAATAATCAAATTAGTTGTGCCTCTTATACTAAACAAGCTATAGTTAAAATAAAATTATAATACATGCATTATTTGCACACAAGTTTAATCCTTTAATAATCAAATTAGTTGTTCCTCTTATATTAAGCAATCTATATTTAAAATAAAATTATAATACATGCATTATGCATATCCAATTCTATTTTATTTTTTTACATTATTTAAAAATGGAATACAATTTCTCAATTTACAATTACAAACTTTAACGAAATCAATTATAAGTTATGGGTATTTTGTTACAATTGCAGTTAAATTATAATATATATTGTGTGTGTGTGTGTGTGTGTGAACAATTATATCTCAATTAAAATAAGTTATGATTATAGTTTATTGATCAAAATTAGTCAAAACTAAAATAAAAATATTTTATTTGATGACATGATTTAAAAAATATTAATTTTTTTCTTCTTTTCTCTTTATTTCATTTTCTTCTTTTTCTTCTTCTTTTCCCTCTCTTTCTTTCTCTCTCTTTCTCTTTTAATTGTTTTACGTCCACCTCTACCTCTATCTTCACCTCTATCTCCATCTCTATTTTTATCTCCATTCCCATCTCCATCTTCACTTCCATCTACATCTCCAATTCCATCTCCAAATTTACATCCATATCTATCTCTATTATAATAAGAAAAAAAAAACAAGTCTAAATGGAAGATAAAGGTGAATTCTACACCATTTTGAGGTTTGAGATTTCAAATTTTACTTTATTATAATAAAGGTAGGGTAAAGATGGAGATAGAGATGAAGGTGGAGGTGGAGATGCAGATGGTTGAGGTAAAATTTTGAAGGTTGAAAGAGGAAAGTAGAAGAGAAGAGAGAGAGAAAGGAAAGAAAAAATAGAGGATAAAAAAAAAAGAATAAAAGAAATTAATATTTTTTAACTCGTGTCATGAAATAAAATTATAATTTTGACAATGGGTTAGAATTGGAGTTGATATTTGAAATTGTGATATAATTGTAAAGTTTATAAATTTAAGCTATAATTGCAAATATGCATAAAAATTTAGACTTTCTAGGTTATTTAGCTTTTTTTTTAGTAAAAACAATGTTTTACGTATAATAAATAAATTTAAATAGCTTAATTATTAGTATATCCTATATATTAAATTTGTTTTCATATAATTAGTAATTTTTGAATTAATTTAGCTTTATTGAAATTTTTGTTAGAAATTTCATAATTTTACAAAAAAATTCTTATATTACTTAATCCAAGAAAGCAAATATAATTAGCAATTTTTAAAGTAGACTACAATTTAGTGTTGAGAGGGGTGAACTTATAGTTTGTCACCCATACGTTAACGATTTTTTAGATTAAATACATAATTTTATCATTTTTTTATTCGTTTTCTGTATCTATTTGGATCGATTTGTATGTACATTTCATTTATTTTTAATAATTGTATAACATAAATTAGAACAATCAAACACGAATGTAATGATAATAGTATTATGTTTCACATTCAATTCTGAGATATACAATTTCAATATTAGCCATCAGTTTTGTACACTATATTTATTCAAATTCTATAAATGTTTCATTTGTCTAAATTCTAGTATCACAAAAGTTGAAAAGATAAATTAACCAAATGTGGCGCAAGAAACGACACCCTGTTCATGTGGCCTTTTGCGCCACTAATCCTTCTCCATTGCAAAACTGGGTGACTAACAAATATATCTTGTATTAGCAACAATTATATTTTATATTAGTCTTATTTCTTCTATTTATTTAAGGAATAAAGGTCCTATTTATGAACATGTTCTCTTTGTAATAAGATAAAATTAGAAAAACTTATAGAAACAATTACCGTTTGATGATACATATTGCCTCATTTGGACAGTAAAGATTTGAACGGGTCTTTCTCCCTAACTTTGATCTGAAAATAGAAAACGCGAATATCTTCCACACAGAAATAACAGCTTTACCCAATCCATTCTCCCCATAAAATGAACCTTGTTGCCTCCATGGTTAAGCATCAAGACTCTAAGAGCTGTAACAAAAAAAAAAATGGCAAAGAGCTTCGCTTTCGCTGCCCTCATTGCCTCCGCTCTTTGCTTCTCCTCCCTCCTCAGCCTGGCACTAGCCACCAAAAATATATACGTTGAAGGCCAAGTCTACTGCGACACTTGCCGGGTTGAGTTCCAGACCAAGATTAGTGAGTTTATAAAAGGTAGCTAGAAACCAATAGAATTTTTCGTAAAAACAATTTCAACATTGAATTTAGTAAATGCTTAGGCTTGTTCTTGAGAGGTTGGCTGGGGAAGGATAGGTTTTATAAAGCAATGAACCTTCATCAACTTATAAGTCTTTCCTCATGCAGCACATTTTGCGTTTCTCCATTCTCTTCTTCTTTTTCATTCTTCAACAGTTATTCAATAGTTAGGCTTGGGTTTTGATTATTTTTTCGTAATATGTAATATTGCAGGTGCTAAAGTGAAATTGGAATGCAGGAGCCGTGAGAACAGCACAATGACATATGCAGTAGAGGGAGAGACTGATCTGCAAGGCGTTTACAGGCTACCCGTTGAGGGTGATCATGAGGAAGATATCTGTGAGGTGAGGTTGATCAAGAGCGGAATGGCTGACTGCACCGAACCATTTAAGAGTGTGGATCGTGCTCGAGTCCTTCTCACCACGAACGTTGGGGTGGTACAGCCAACTCGCTATGCTAGCCCTCTTGGGTTCATGAAGAAGGAAGCTTACCCTCAATGTGGTCAGGTTCTCCAAGATATGGGCTTTCTCCCACTTGATGTTGCCTAATGATTAAGCGCGTATGATTAATCATTGGCCTTTGTTAATTTTCATCTACTTTAAATAATTAATCAAGCTTCAGAACTTATTTGTGTAAACTATATTGCGGCAATTTTAGCACAGTGACACTGATGAAACTCTAATGGAACTTTGCCATAATTTCTATACCATGAACTCTAATTTCGTTCCTAATTTAATTAATTTATACTTTGTATACTTATTGCATATGTTAATTGTTTAATGACATTTCCCACATTTACAAATTTGCCTTTTGAAGGTAATGCAAAATGAAATAGACAAAAACAAGTTAGGAAACTACTAGGATTATGTATGGCATCCATTTATTTATTGTACAAGGATATGGGGTTTTGGATTACTTTTCATTTAGTGAAGAAACCAAATATATAATCACTACCAACTTGGAGCGAGGATAGTAATTTGGTTAAGTTCAGTTGGCTTAGGTGCTT
The DNA here is from genome assembly GCA_949677035.1 of Omphalea diandra. Lineage (NCBI taxonomy): Eukaryota > Viridiplantae > Streptophyta > Magnoliopsida > Malpighiales > Euphorbiaceae > Omphalea > Omphalea diandra. The sequence goes on along the minus strand of CATIWR010230096.1, from coordinate 22,259 downwards.
CCCCCCCCCCTCCCCCCCCACCAATACCATTTATAATCATTATAATCCTTATTTTTATAAAATTGATATAATGAGATAAAATTATAATATCTATTTTTATATTTTATTTAGTGATTACAAAATGATGGTGGTATTAATAAAGGTGATAATCAATTAATAGCGACAATAACTACTAAACAGTGATGAAGATAATAATTAGAAAACAACTCTAATAGTGACAACTTAAGGTGAGACTATGTTGGTAATAGCTGGAGATGGCAATAATGGTAGCGATGGTTAGAGTATTTACTCTAAAGAAAATCAGATATTTATCTAATTCATTATTAAAATGAAAGTCACGTACCGTCAGCACATTTGATGTTGCAAGTGAAAGCATAATAACTTAAATATGTAGGCAACAAGGATCGTCAATTTGTCAAAATGATTGGAGTAATTGAGATTTAATATATAGATCAAAGGTTAACGTATAAAATTTTATCTTATGATTTTCTTTTTTGGTAAATATGGTCTTGTAATTTGTTTATTAGCAAAACTTTACCCTGTGGTATAATATTATTTGCAAAATAGTACTAAATTCATAACTTTGTTACATCCATCTAACATAATATAATATTTTATACATTATTTCAACTAATTATATATGAATACATAATTTTTTCAATCTAAAAATAGAATTCGTTCATTTTTTACTTTCTATATAAATTTGAACAAATTCTATTTCTATCACTGTAGAATTTGTTCAAATATATATAAAAAGTAAATAAAAAATGAATAAACTTTGTAAGCAAATTTTAGATACATAATTAGTTGAAATAATATACAAAATCTGGTACTATAGAAAATGATGTGTTTATTTTCACATTTAAAAGAGTGTATTATGGTTGTGTTCAATATTTGATGATTACTTTAATAATAACATAGGTCATACTTGAAAAAATTTTATGAACATGCTTTGTATTAATTCCATCATGAATGAAACCATTTTGATCATGACATTGTCGACTATCTATATTAAACAAATCTAAAAGGAAAATGGATTTGAATGTGTGAAGCTCCTATCATTCATGAAGATTTGATTTGAAATGGTTCTAGCATATGAAACTTTAAAATAAGAAGAAACATAATCTTGTAGGACATTAGAATAGTTCAACCACCCATTTTATGATCACGTGTCCATCTAACAAGCTTGAAAATATTCAAAGACAACTAAACTCTTGAAAAGATAAAATGAGAGAAAGTGAAAAAAAAAAATAGTGGAGAGAATTTCACATGGAATATGGATATTGTCTAAAGGTTACACACACTTGAATCCCTTTTTAAATTGTCGCATGGAAAATAGAAAATGGAATCTCACATCAGTGCATGAAAGCTAATTTGTTTTGAACCTTTTTATGCATAGAGTCATTTCCTTAGAATTTCAAATGAATATGCTTTGTTAAATTGTCAACTCAATCATCTATGAATTTTGAAGGGATTAAATATCCTCTTTACTATTTGCAACATGTCTAATTAAGATAAACTAGGCCATAGAATGTGATGTTATTTGAACTATCTCAGGAGTCTTTGCTTGTGAATTATGATGCCAACATGGACTAAGAGCTATTGTTATGGATAAAGAGTCATTGTGCATTTAAGACACTATACATTGTACATGGAAAGTAAGATATATAATGAGAGAACAAAGATAAAGAGTCACTCCTCCTCATCATCACTATCATAGCCTACATACTTGTTAATAGCCTCATGCCTCATCACTAATTGAAACCTTAATAAAATATTGATAGATGTATAACTTCCAATTGAAGAGAAAATCATAAACCCACTAGAAGATGGGAAGCCTGTGAAAGAGGAAAAGCCAATAAAGCTACTAAAAGTAACAAAAAAAAAGTAGTTAATGAAAGGTTGACTAAACTGCTGGTGTTAGCTTGATTGACAAACTCAATCCTACACATAGACCCTCCACTAGGTGTATAACCAACAAAATCCCTAACAAAATTATAGTCTCCACTCATAAAAGCATCAAATGTATCTCTATAGTCATAGCTGATGATGATTAAATCTTGATACTTTCGTGACATTGGCAATTTCAAGTGACCAAAGTGTGAACTACTCCAATCTCCCCTTAAGATTTTGCACATGCAACCTCAAATCAACATTAACATACTACAGATAGAAAAAAACCAAGGAAAAGGGTTAGTGACATATCTCATGCATCATACATATATGTTAATTGTGTTGACTTGCATGCTTCCTTTAAAGCATGTTGTGAAGTCATCACATCCCATTGTAGTTGATCAAAATGATTCCAAAATATCTATAATCAAATTTGTTAAAATAGATAGGCATTTAAAAATAAAGCATGTATAATAGAATGAGAGAAGGATCTCATATATATGGCATCCATTGGAAAAGCGAGAGTTGATATTAAACTAGAAATCTATAATTATATGTGCCATTACTAATTGTAAAATATAAGGGGTGAGATATGGATCTCGTAAGACCTTATAAACATTAAGAATGATGAACTCAGATTGAACCTTAGATGTATGATGACTTCTCTTGTGATGAGATGACGATTAAGGCATTGAGTCCACCATTGTTAGAAAAAGGAATGTAGCCAAATAGTCACTTTTAAATAAACTCATAATAGTTGGTCTATATTAGAAGCCTCAATTCAAGAAATAGAAAGATAAGGCTCTTTATGGTTGCCACTAAACATGCAAGAAGGAGGATCCTGAGGAATTAGCCTCTTAGTAGCCTTCAGTTGAAACATCAATACTCATTTGCCCAAGTACCACCAGTAGATATTAGGTCGTAAAAGCAAAATAAGCATCTCTATCATTATACCAACATCAATCGTCCAATAAAGCCACTTATCCAGATCACCAAGAAAATGAACCCTCGTTTGCAAGAGAAAGTTAAAGTTAGTTGGATAATCTTAAAATGAAACCATAATACAATAAAGTTATTTCATCTTTTCATTAACGATCATTCATTCTTTATTGATAAGTATAAAGATCCTAAAGAGGCAAGCTCCAATCAATCCATTAGGCTAGGATAGATAATTCTTGAGTGACTATAAAGGTTCATTATTCTCTTTTGCAATGCCCATTTACAAAAACCATATCTAAAATGAGTAAAAGTGAAATACATAAGAATCAATATAGAAAGTGTATGATGCTCACCTCCATAACTTGCTAAAAAAAGGAGATATATGCCATTTTGTGATAAGATCAACCAAGAATGATATAGAAAAGCCAAGGTCGTAGATCCTTAATTGAACTGCTTAAAAAGGTCCAAGTCCTCAAGTGTGGGAAGAAAGCATAAGTTAATAACATTGTTAGCATTAATGATGAGTGTGCTTTTGAGAAGGAACATCATAAAATAGAGGAAATAACAGCCAACCTCATTAGGAGTACTTAAAATGATGTTTGTGGTCACTACAAAAAATACTAGATTTAGAATAGAAATTTTCATTGCTAAAAAAAAAAATTTTCACTATTTTGTATTAGTGGATGGACTAACAACGGATGACATCTGCGGTTAAAATCAATATCATTATACTTTCAATGACTACATGCCATCCGTCATTAAATTTAGCAGCAAAGTCGGCATTATTAAAATGAAATATTTTCATTGCTAAAAGCATAACCTTTTTCTCATCTGCCATTTGGTTTGCCAACAATAATCTATAGCTAAAGTCATCTTAAAATGAATAGACTTACCTACAATAATCGCATTACTAAATATCATCGATAAATATTTTTAATTATTTAATTAAATAATTATTTCATCACTAAACTGTCACTAACAACTTGAAATATTTTAAAATATTTTGCTTTTTTATTGTTAATCTATCACTAAAAATAGGATTTATTTTTAAAATAATGAATGTTTTCATCACTAATCTATCGATAAAAGTATAAAGTATTTCATAAAAATAAAAATATTATTCTTATTACATTGGATAGGTCCATTTTTTATTTTTTATAAATTAAATGAAGAATTAATTAGAAGCAAATAAATAGGAATAAAACCTAATGCTATTAATATATCAAATATATTCACGATAAAAATATACTAAGGTGTAAAATGTCTAAATAAGTTGAAAAAAAATATAAGTAATGCCTAATCAGGCTCGCACAAGTTGTCTTCATCATCTTCAGCAACAGGAGCATCAGGAGCACTAGAAGGACCAGTGGGTGGGGGAACTACAGTAAAGGGTCTTAGCGAAGCCAAGCCTTGGCCTTGGTAGAGAAACATTTGTACCAAATGCTCCACGCTCAACACCAACTCCACTAAGCGTGCTTCATGCTACTGCTTCATATCCACTATGCGTGCGTCATGCGGCTACTTCATATCCACTATGCAAGTGCCATACTCGTCGCCTATTCTTGCTTAGATATATCCCACCCGAGAGCCTTCGTATCCAATGATTTGGAGGAACTGGAACTCGAACTGGTAGACCCATACGCCTAGGTGAAAGATGGTACTTTGAGTTAGGTTGTATACTTGTTGCTTCTCTCCTTTTTGATGACCATGATGAATAGTTATGATATATCAACCAATGGAGGATTAGAAGAACCCTCACCCGGCTGAGAAGCAGCAGCCGCATTTTCCTATATAGACTCTGATGTTCAAGATAAACAAATCAAAACATTTAAAACTTTTAAATGGAAAATGAGTATAAAAGAATTAAATATAGAATGTAATACACTTATAACAATCTTGTGTCATTTTTTGAAATTTCTTTCATATTCTTTAAGGAGACTTTAAGACAAATGAAAATTCTTCATATTATCCTATTACTTTCTTATTCTAAATAGGAGAATACTAAATAAGAAATTTTGGGTATATATTCTTAATTCTATTTAGATTATGTAAATAAGAAGGATTATGAGTTATTTTTCTATTCTAAGTAGGACATTCTTAGTATAAATAGAGTTGAATGAGAAAGAAAAGGCAACCTTGGCACTATCGAGAGCAACTTACACGATAAAAAACTTGAAAAATTATTTAAGGAAAAAAAGGACCCTATATTAATTGGATTTGTCTAAAAGAATAGACGCCTCATGGATACAATCTTACCAAAACAAAATTTTTCTTTCTCTTCTTATTTTCTTTTAAATTTATAGCCATATTTCATGATAATTTGAGAGTTTCATTTTTATGATGGTTAACTAATTTTCTTAAATAAGGTGTTGATGAAACTTAGTATTTATTATTTAATTTAAACGATTTGATTTTCTTTACTTATGTAAGTGTTTGGTTTTATACTTATTGCTATCAAATACTTTATCACTATTTAATTGATAATTTGTTCTAGGTTAAGTTTCAAAAGGAGATATCAATAACTTGAATTAGATGGTAAACACCATAAGAAAATAAGTAGATTTGAAAGATTAATATTTAACAACATTCTTGCTATAGATTCTAAAAGGGATAATTTAGTATTATTAAACCATTGCATGCATAATTAAATATGGATTATCAGTCATTAGAATTAAATAGGATAGATTAAGTGAAATCAATTTTCCTAGTGCTTTATCATTTTTTTAATTTTATTAAATTTATGTTTACTATTTTAATTAATTTATTTTTAGTTTAATTATAAATATAAATCTTATTAGATTAAACAATAATAAGTTAATATAATTTTGGTAGTTAGTAAATAATCTCCATGGGAATGTGTGAGGATCAGGTTCTAGGCCTCACGATGCAAGCCTAATAATGAAAACTATTGAAGTTATTCCCTAAGATGCCAAGGGAATTGAGAAAGAAAGAAGAATAAAGACCTTGAGAAAGCCTTGGATCAAACTTCAAACCAAGCCTAAGCCCACCAAGATCAAAAGCCTAAACCCACCAACCATGGTTTAAATTGTTATATAACCATCTTACTTGGTTGTACAACCATCTACTTGGTTGTACAACAAGTAATAAACCCTAGCTCTCAAAACATTCCAAAATCTCATCCCTTGCAAAACCCTAGGTTGTACAACCAATATAACGAGCTATAAAGCTAACCTCTTGTCTATACATACTACTCAAAAGCCCTAATTCTAAAACTTTCATGGCCATTGTCCATTATGGGTCATGAATAAGGTTCAATTAGAGTTATTCCAACTTTAATATACCCTTCTCCCTCTATAAAAACCTCAACATTATAGATAGAGGGAGGCTTGGGAAAATCTTAGTGTTACTCTACCAAAATTATGACTCAAAAACCCTAAAAACTCAAACCACTTATCTCACTAACCCAAAGATCCAATGTAGAACAAGACCTTTGCAATTCATCTTTATGCATTCTCATTACATTTTGGAGGATGATTTCATAATCAAGTGCCTTTGAGGGCAAGGTTAACACGTAGAAGCATCCAAAGATCCCTTCTTTAGCTTTTTCTTCTTTTTTTCTTTTTCTTTCAAAACATAGAGCTAGGATCAAGGATTTGGTTTGCTCTCTTAAGCCAAGTGTTTGTGATTTTGTTACATTTATGTATCATTCTTCTATCTAGCCTCGAGCATTTTGTTTTAGAGGTTTTTGTCATTGATTAAGTAAAGGAACATGACCTCTTAGGACCTCATAAGCTCATAATTTCTTTATGGCATGTAGTTCAAGTGTTTATTCCATTTCCTTTCACCAAAAGGAGGGGTTGCAAGCTTTCTAGCTTATACACTTCTTCTCTATTTATTTTGGTGATTATATAAGTCTGTTTAAGGAGAAAGAATACTCCTTGCAGACCCTCATGACACTATGTCTAATGTTTAATATCTTATGCATACCTTATAGTTATTTCATATGTTTAGCATCCTACCTTCAAAATGGTCAATGGTGTTCATGGATACTTAACTCTTTAAGAGGAATATGGAGAAGGGTTCAATAACTCTGGGATCCCACTTGTTAAGATTCTTAATCTAAGCCTTTGATATCCTCTAAATTGTATTAGCATTTCATGTTTATAGTACTTCATGTTTCATGGCTCATATGTTTGTGGTTTCTTATTGTTATTGTATCATATGATTCATATAATGACGAGATGGTTTTGGCTTTAAACTTAGACTTTAATTAGGTTTCCCTTGACTTGGAGATTGGTGAGATCCTTACTTAGACTCTAATTCACATTGTCCATTTTATTATTTTATTTCTTTGATGACAACTAACATGTGTTTTCCTTGTGTAAGTGGTTGAAGAGAACATGAAAAGTCCCACTATGGATAATTATATATGACTTTGATTGATATACACAATCTCCCCTTTTAAATGTGGCATGAAGTCTCCTTTTGAAATTGGTAATGATGATACTTTGATATGATTGATGAGATTGCACTAGAAACATGCTTAAGGACATTAATCAGACTAATTAATAATAAGGCTAAAATGGTAAAAGTGAAACAAGTATGCACGATGGTCGGATCTCAATATCCAAGCAATGGGGGGATGTGTAATATCTTCCCCAACCCATACCCAATTCTTGAACCTGATCTCTAATGAGGTGAAGATAAATTGAGTCTTTTAAATGACTTAAATAGGTTTAGATTTTATCCTTGCTCATATTCTTGTCCCAATCAAAGTCGAGTGGTGACTTTACATTCCCTTAGGGATGATACTAATGTATTGACCTATCTTGGTCCCCCCATTGACCACCAAATTGAAAAAAGGGCTTCAATCTTGCGTGAGGCCTAAAAGATCCCTTATTGATCTAAACACGTGCCATTTCCTTGGGGTTGTACCAACATATGACCTTTGTCCTCTCACTCCCTCGCAAGCAAAATTTCACTCATTCAAGTGCAACCTCAAAATCGAAGTACTCATAATGGCGACTTCACTAAGGACTCAAAATTTACTTCGTGTTCAATCTCTGGTTCACTTTACCATATTAACATTATTATTAGTTAATCCTTTGCATTTATGTAGCCTCAACACTTTACCATATGCATTAAGGTCTACCCTTAGAAAAATCAATTAATATTCCAAGCTTGATACCTAAGCTCCATTTGGGCCTAGGAGATGGTGATGAAGGTTCATCACTTGCGAGCTAGGCACCTTAGGGTACTAAATGGTGGGTTATGACAACAATCCTCTAAGCTTGTAGGAGCCATCAATTACAATAACCATCTTGACCACTAATCGAATATAAGAGCTAATAGCACCTTGCATAAGATATTTCTCTTAATTATATTTCTTATCCAAAGAAAGATTGAAGTCCTTAAAGAACATAGTTAGGCATCCACCTTATAAACATAATGTTACCCCATTCCCTTACAATGTAATTATCCACTATGTAAATGCTTATGCATTCCCCTATACTACCATGTAAAAAAGTCTCATTCCTTATGTAAATATACATGCATATCCCTTACTTTCATTGTTAAAGGGATTCTTCACCTATATGTACATCCTTTCTCAAGTAGTGTAAAGAATTCTTTTTTGTACTTAATGACATGTATGTGTGTTCTTTTAGAAATTTAATTTGTCCAAGGTGACCAATGTATATTCTTTGTCCCATGATGATAAAAGAATAAGGACCCACCTAGGAAAAAGCCTCTAGACCTCGTGTGTGGTAGAAATAAGATTGGAATGATCTTTTGCGATAATGTGTGCATCTCATGCATACATACATTATTTATGTTGTTCATGCATCATGTTAGTAACCCTTATTTTATAGTTATCATATCTCTATCCAAACCCTTATAGAAGAGAAGGGGAAATCAACTAGCTACGAAGAGCAAGATGCCTAGCTCAACTCAAAGGCTAGAGCTTATCATGGAACCAACCATACTACCCAAAGTTATAGAGAGGACAAGAATTGAATGAGTCATACTCTAAAGGAATGAATTGTCAAAGAGATGAACAAGCACCTCAATGAGATCTTAAAGAAATTTGATACATCTAACTGTAAAAATGATAAGGGGAAAGTGCCCATAAAGGCACCCAACCCATGTTGATTGATGATGATATGTTTAGAGTGCCAAAAAAGGATGGGATTGTGAGGATGTGTGTTGATTGCTAGGACCTGAGCAAACCTTACCCAAAAGATGACTTCACTTTGCCCAATATTGACATATTGGTAGATAGTGTCGCGACATGTGTTATGCACCCTTTTATGAATGGATTCTTAGGCAACAATTTGATCCTCATGGCAATCACTGATAAGGTGAAAAATAGCTTTCATTACAGAGTGTGAAATGTATTGTTATAAGGTGATACTATTTGGATTGAAAAATGTCAGAGCAACATATTAATGAATAATAACCATTTTATTTCATGACTTGGTTCATAAAGAAGTACAAGTATATGTGGATTACATGATGGTCAAGTCTAAAATGAGGGGAAAACACTTTAAAGCCTTAGAAAAGTTCTTGAAGAGGGTTGACCAGTATAACCTAAGATTGAATCCTAAGAATCATGTATTTAGTGTTACATCCTGTAAGTTGTTGGAACATGTAGTGAGTGAGAGGTGCATTGAAGTGGATCCAGAGAAGGCAAAGGCCATTCAAGACATGCCAGCACCTAAAACGAAGAAAAAAGTTTAGAGTTTCTTAGGTCATCTCTAATACATCAATAGGTTCATAGCTATGCTCACCCCTATCTGTGAGTCAATCTTTAAGTTGTTAAGGAAGGACTAACTAATGAAATGGAATAAGAAGTGTTAGAAATCTTTTGAGAAAATAAAAAGAATACTAAATCAACCCACCAGTGTTAAAACCCCTGATGCCAAGAAAGGCTTTGATTTTGTATTTGACAATGCAAGAGAGCAAAAGAGCAAGAGTAAGCATACAGTGTATTATCTTAGTAAGAAGTTACTCTCTTATAAGGAGAGGTACAACCAAATAGAGAAAACTTGTTTGGCTTTGATATGGGCCACAAGGAAATTGAAGCATTATTTTTAGTCATATTCCATAAAAGTCATATCAAAACTTAATTCGGTCAAGTATTTGCATGAAGGCACTTCCCTTATTGGAAAGTTAATAAAATGATTAATACTTTTGATAGAATTTGGCATCAAGTAAGTAGCTAAGAAGGTGATTAAGGGTCGAATGATTGTGTAATATTTGGCCCAACAACTACTTAAAGAAGGAAGGTCAGAACTTCCCCAACTCCTAGATGAAGAGTTAGATGCAATCAAGCCTTAGGGTTAGAAGACATACTTCGATGGAGTAGTGAATAAGAAAAGAGCAAGTGTGGCTATAATTTTATTGTCATCAAAGGGGAAGCTTTTCCCTATCCTATGAAACTTGACTTTAAGGCGACTAAGAACATGGTTAAGTATAAAGTCTGTTCATTTAGCTTGGAATCTTTGATGCAATTGAGAAGAAGGATGACAGAGGTGTTTAGAAACTGTTGTTAATCATTTGTCAAGTAATTGATGAATGGGAGCTGTAGGAGGAATGACTAAGCTCATATTTGGAACATTTGAAGAGGTTGACATAGAACTTTCAATGGATCATATTCCACTATCTATCATGAGAAGTGAACATGATGGCAGATGCCTTAGTGACTTTGGTTTCTATTTAGGACAGAATAAGAAGGATGCCAATGAAGTCATTAATGATGCTTAGATCTACAATGCCATGTTATAATGATAAAGAATTAGTGTAAGTGTAAGTAGAAAACCTTCTAAGGTACTATGATGTGTAGAGGTATATATATGAAGGAGAATACCCTGATAGATGAAAGGAAGGATAGGGATATAATTCAAAAATTAACATCACGATTCATAGTCTATGATAGTATGGTGTACAAACAAAAGCCAATTATGGCTCATTCAATATGTCTAATAGAAGAAGCAAGCAAGCAAGATAATAGAAGAGGTACTTACAGGAGTATGTGGTCCTCACATGAGTGAGAAGGTTTTTATAAGGAAGATCCTAATGATGGACTATTATTGGAGCACTATGGTTTAAATGGCATGCAACTATCATAAATGTCAAGTTCAATTTGACTTCGCTTTGGCCATTTACAGTTTAGGGTATTGACGTGATTAGGGAAATTATAATAGCTTTTACAATAAGTACATTATGACAGCAATGGACTACTTTTTAAAGTTAATAGAAGCAAAACCCTTAAATAAGTTGAGCGCAAAAATAAATGGCTTAATTTATAGAGAAGAATCTCATTTGTCATTATGGTATGCCATATTACATTATGATAGATAATGGAATACATTTTTCAGGCTGAGGTCATGACTATTTCAAAAAAATATGGAGTAATTCATCGCAAGTCTTCACCTTATAAGTTACAGGCTAATGGAGTAGTTGAGGTAGCAAATAAAAATGTTGAGAACATCCTTGCCAAGATGGTTAAAACTTATAAGGACTGGTCTGAAAAATTACCTTTTGCATTATGGGGGTACCAAACTACAGCTAGAATGTCAACAAGGATGACATTATACTCCTTGGTATATGGGATGGAAGCAATGTTATCGATTGAGATAAAGATGAAATCTTATGTGCATTGGTTGAGATATAAATTCTAGAGTATCAGTGGGTGAAGAATAGGTTTGAACAATTGGTCTTGCAAGATGAGAAAAGGTTAAAGGCTTTTTATCACTTTCAATTGTATTAGGCTCAAATGGCCCTCATTTTTTTATGAAAAGATCTATGTAAGTGTGATAAGGGTAGGTGATTTAGTGTCGAAAGTAATTCAACTGCAACGTCAATATCCCTAAGGAATGTTCAGGTCAAACTAGGAAGGTCCTTATATAGTCAAGAAAATCTATTCAGGTGGTGTTGTAAGGTTGTTAGATATAGATGGAATGAATTCTTTGAACCTATAAACCTAGACAAATTGAAGAAGTATTTCCTATGAAGTTGCAAGAAAATTAAATAAGTCTACTAAGTTAAAAGCCCAAAAGGGCAGCTTAGGCAAAAACTAAGGAATACAAAAGAGAAAAAGAAGAAAGAAAAGAAAAAAAAAAGAGAAAAAAAGAAGAAGGTCCGCTAAGTCGAAAACCTAAAAGGGCGACTTAGAAAAAAATTAAGATATAAAATAAATATAAAAGTAAAGCAAAAGTCAAGAGAGTGTGATTAACCATTAGAGATGGCTATCAGAGAATGATGGAATGTAAATTCGTCACAAAGGAAGCAAGGACAAGAAATATGGGACCGACAAGGTGAAGGTGTTAAGCAAGACAATTAGATGATCCAATGCGCCATTATTAAAAGTAGTAGTAATGCATCTAATTAATATGTAATATGCAAAATGTAATGGTTCATGTAAAGCATAGTATCAAAAAGAGATACATTTACATAATTTAAGCAATACTTTATCAAACATTTCCTCAAACCAAATGAAATACAAGAAGTTTCTTCCTTACACTCATTTGATGATGTGAATGTTTAATGAATTTTAGCATATGTTATGAACTATCACATAACCAAGCCTCAAAGTCAATATCCTCTATAGCAGAAGCCCTGACTTAAAATATATTGTAGATATAGCAATCAACCCAGTAGCCTCCACTCTGTCTCTGTTTAGAAAGTGTTGGGTCAGAGGTCCCTCAGTAAAAGATGGAAGAAAGCCAACTGTAGCCTAAGCAGAATCATTGACGATGAACTCACTATGCTTTTATGGTGGTAGGCCTTAATATATGACAGTTTGAATGATGTTGTAGGAAATAACACCTCACATCTGTAATCAGAGTAATCAGTAAGCCTAATTTCTCTTGCAGTCATATCTAAAAAAAAAAAAAAGAAGAATAAAAGGATAGAAAAATAAAAAGCTCATTAGGTTGAAAACTTGAAAAGATGGCCTAAGCAAAAATAAGCAACCTGGTTAGATTGAAAACACATGAAGGTGATCTAGGCAAAAGTTAGGGCAAAAAAATATAAATAAATATAAAGATAAAATGAAAAGATAAAAGGCTGCAAGAAAATAATTATACCTGAAGTAATAATGGGTTCCTAAAAAAAGAATTGTTGATACTACGTGACACCTTATCTAAACCTATAATGGTTTTCTTTAAAATCGTAGAGACCAGTATCCTCCCAAGCTCAATTCCCTCAATCAGAGGCCAGATCTGTAAGACTAACTCTTTATCATCCCTTCAAATCAGAAACTCCTTCATCAGGACAACCGCTATAATATGAGCTTTCATCCCCTAAACATGACCCCTAGAATGATGATGAGTAAGAAAGGGAGATATAAAGATTTTCTCCTCACCGAAAGTGTACATGGGTACATCATCATATCGCAAATTGAATAGCTCAATCATCTTTTGGATATGTGGATAATTCAGGCATGGCAGGGCAATCCAATCAACATTTGTGATCTTATAATCGAGAATGGTATTGAACCCTTTTAGCAAGGATAGATTTTAGTATTCCTGAAGTAGAAAGAATGGGTAGTGGAATCCCACAAATCACCGGTAGCCCAAAGAAAAAACGAGTTGAGTTGGATTGTGGAAAGGTATCAAAGGGCTTTAAAACCCTCTTAACGCAAAATGAACCAACTCTAGGGTAGGAAAAATTTTAAAAATGCTTTACCCATGGTTAAGAAGGTGAAAATGGTAGATCTAGGAATGGAAATTAAGGAGATTTTTATAAAGGAAATAAGGGGTAAATAGTGCATGACAACTCTATACAAAAGAGTATGGTTGTCCATATTGCTAAAGCTGTCTGTAGAGATAATAAGTAGTTTGTACAAAGAACTAAATGGAATATACGTATCACTTTTTATGCAAATTTTGGACAGAGCCTCTTTTACATTTTGGACTTCCAAATTAGTTGGTACCTAACCTAAAGAGCATGTATATGTACAAACAAAAGGAAACAACATAACCACATATTTAGAAAAATGAATTTAAGGCCAGAATCAAAATTATGCATGTATATTAAGGAAAATTCAAAGTCAAGCCAAATAAGAGGCAAAAGTCACCTCAAGTGTATCCTGGAAAGAAAATCCTAAGTGTCCCAACAAACATCAAAAAAGGGGGAAGGATTTCAAAAAGTTGCTCAAATATTTGTCTATGGTACCAAAAATGTCATCACTATTCAGAAAGATACAAAAAAGAAAATAGATTCTAAAAAACTAATGGCACATCCTCAAAAAGTAATAGAGCACTATATGGCTCAATCCTCCTTATCTCTAGAAACAGTCTCCCCATCTCCTATGAGGCGACATACTCATCAGAATCCTCAAATATCAGTAATGCCATATGTTCGATCTAGGTCATTGTAGCTGCCAGTCACTACTTCATATCCCATAGCTCTCAAGTCAGAGGTTGGGCCGTCTCCTACAAGACACACGAAAGTTAAAATGAATAGAGTGTAAAACACACACAAACACAATCATGAACATGCATACATAACTTATATCTTTATTTTCATTTTGATACTAACTTAGACCTCCAGAGTATATTACGTCATAGTCCTTTTTAAGGCGATAACCAAGTCAACTAGACAACCTGTATATGGTGAATTTGAAAAAGAAATGTCATCTTAATAAGTACATGATCAACATAAATAAGGTACATAAAATCATACAAAGAGAAAATTGTACTTACATGAGTGGTCTCGGTAGGCTCGAATGTGCAAGTTGACCGAGTGAGGTCTAGAGTCATCATTGACCTAACCAGTAATGTTATGTATGACTCAACCATGCTATCAAGGAATAGGTCAAGCTCTCCGACCACTATTAGCTCTAGCCTCATACTCTAAAAGTACGGGCCCTCTTATGACCCCAAATAGTAGGAGCAGCCTCTAAAGGTCTCCACTAAGAATAGGACCTCATCCTTCAGGCCCTTTAACATAAGATTGACCCTCATGCTCCCCATACCTTAAGAAAATGTAAAGAGTCTCCTGAGCCATAGGGATCATCCCGCGAAGTGGCCCCACCATCTAGGTCTTATAAGAGAGACCACTTGTGACCAGTTAATCATCCAGTATAGTAGACATGTTGAAACTCCTCTCCCTTCTAGCCTACCTCCTAAAACATGTCCAAAGGAGGACATTAAAGCATGATTTGAGCTTTTATCCCCTCACGTTATATGAGGATCTGCTCGCTAAGTTACCACTCCCAGATGGAAGGACTTACTAGCAAATGTCGCCCATCGGAATGATCCTTTGTTGTCACCATCTAAGCCTACCATGTGTAAGAAGGTCCTATTCCAGTCTAAATGTAGATGCAAAAAAACCAAAACCATGACTTATCACTATAAGTACATAACTAAAATTAATAAATAAAGTAGGGAATTAATAATTACATATTTTTAGAGAAAAAGTACTTGGTCTAAAGTGATGGTGTTCAGGTGGTTATGTCTGACCTCGAGTAATAACTCTCAATGATGATTAGAGCTTCACGTTGTGAACTTAAGATAATAGTCATCCATGTCTAGTAAGGGATTTCCATCTTTCAACAACCTCAGCTTCAGAGGCTAGGCCTGTCAAAGAAAGCAATGATAGTTGATTAGATGATAAAAATAGTAAGCAAGACAAATGAAATAAGGAAATTCAAAGAGTTACTTACAATGAACATACGTCAAGAGCCCTCATATATGATAACCCTACAACACTGATCCAAAAAGTAGTACAGGTATGCTAGCCCTATGGACCCCAAGTCAAAGTGGCGCATGAGTTCGGTGTCCTTTATTGCAAGCAATAAGCATATCTCTACCACGTTCAAGGGATTCGTGAACAGTGTCCCTGAGAAGCTATAACGTAAGAAACAATGAGCTACCTGGTTGACCACCTCTAATGGGCTATCATCTCTGGCAATAGAAGCAGACATTTTCATGTTGAACTGCTCAAGAAGAGGCTTCCTTTAATCCAAGGAATGCAATTGAGAAGGTGATAGATGTAATCTCGTTGTAGCAAAGTGGTGCGCATCAAAGTCAGTGTAAAAAGGAATAACAGAGAAGTGGATCCAGATTAGATACGTGAAGTCTGCTAGAGTGATCATTACCTCCCTTATCTGTGGTAAATAGAAGGTGTAGGTGGTGTCGTCCATCCACCTCTCAGCCAGCACTTATGTTATGGTCAAATTGCCTTATAAGGCCTTATTTGGCAATGTCTTGAGGAATGGCATGAAACCAGTCTCATCCAAACAAATAATGATACGAGGGTGCAATGCCTTCAACTAGGCCTTAAATGGGTTGACTGCTCTACTTACCTTATTGAAGGGGACATCACCCTAAAAGAAATAGAAAATAAACATTCACCACCCATAAACAGACATAAAAACTAGAGAATAACTATTATTTGAGTCAACCAGTATAAGAAATAAAAATTAGATCAACAATCTCATGTAAATTTGATGAAATAAGCAAGTGGAAAACAATTCATACAATTTTGAAAAAATTATGAAATTTAATTTCCTTGAGAAATTTCATAAAGTCTTACACATGGTTTAATAGTTATGCACACAAAGGTTCGAAAGGCCAGCACACCTAATTCCAAATCAATAAAATATTTGCAAAATAATAAATGAAAATAATAAATAAGTTACTCTAAATTGCAGGTATGTGTTCTAGTTCCTTATAAGTTATTTCATAAATTAATTTTGATAATTTTTATGCAAATTTCTAAAAGCCAACTCAAGCATGCAAATCGAGATGATCAATTAATTGACAAACAACAAGAATAGAAAATTCCAATATTTTTAAAGCTAGTCTACTATTTGTATGCAAATAATAGTTCAAAGGCAATGCCTAAAATCTATATTGTTAAAAATGAGAAAATACGTAAGCGAAATATAAGAAATTGGAAAGAAGGACCTACTACGCCTAAAATCGCACCCGTTAATTGGTAGTATAAGTCGTACACCATCAGAGTATTATGACATGCCTCAAACTCTTCGACACAATCTTTGCCATCGTACACAATTAAGGAGAGATGCCACAAACCTTAGGCAGCCTTCATCCATTCGAACCCGCCATGGACAGTTGCATCACAGTCAGGGAAGTTGGCAGTGGCATCGAACATAGGAGCATCAAAGTCAGCCATCTCAAAAAGTTCATGAGCAAAGGAAAACCCTAGAAAATCCTAAGTCTAGAGAGAATTTTATGAGAGAAAGAAGAGAGAAGCCAAAAAAGAGCACAAATAAGTCATTAAGCTATCTCAAACTCTTATATAGGAGGCATTGTATGAACATACAAGCCTTATACATATAGACAATTAATACCCCTTTGCATGGGGCAAAATTGCTATCACACTGTGTTTATGAAAGAATCTTATTAAGTTGTCTGCATAAACCACTAGAAATGAAAGAAGAGGAAAAGAAAAAGAAAGAAGGCCTCAAAGTAAAGATGACTAAATTACCCCTTTCACATTATTGAAGCTCTAAAAAACATTTTAACCTTTAGTTTTCCTGAAGTTATCAAATCACCCCTGAATGTCAAAATTAACCCTCTCAGGCACCAAAGAAATCTTTCAAGCAAAATCCATGTTTTAAGGGTTGTTTCAACTAGCAATGCATACCCAGTAAGGAACTTGACAATACCAGACTTTAGTCTCAAGAAGGCCAAAAGGGCTACCATGACAAAAGATGACGTTTCGATAAGCTAGAAGGGCAAGTGTGGCATAAAATCATCTTTAAAGGGCATCCTTGAGCCAGAATCCCTACTAAAAAGATTATGACACTTCAAATAGATTCAAGAACATGAGTAGTTGGTATTGTAAAAATACAAAACAAACTATTACCTGTTAAAGAGCTGCTAAGACATCTAATACCTATTAGAAAGTTGCCAAGACACCTAGTACTTGTTTAAAAATAGCTAAAGATATATGTAACATACTAGTACCTGCTAGAAAAGTACCAAAACAAACTTAGTACCTTTTAGAGAGCTATTAAGAGCCCTAGTACCTACTAGAAAGCTGCTAGGACACCCAGTACCTACTTGAAATCTGCTAGAAGTATATGGAACATGTTGGTACCTACTAGAGAGCTGTCAAAACAAGCTTTAATAACTGCTTAAGAAGTAACTAAAGAAATGCATCCTTTGGTATCCTTTTTACTATTTACATTTCCTACAATGCTTTGTTGTGCCTTGTTTAAATTGTCATTTCTCAAATGTTATTTTCCAAGGCCATAAAGCAGAGAGTAAATTGTGAGCATTAGGTTTTAGGCCTTAATATGCAAGCTCAATGATGAAAACTATTGAAGTTATTCCCTAAGATGCAAAGGTAATACAAAAGAAAGAAGAATAAAGGCTTTGAGAAAGCCTTGGATCAAACCTCAAACTAAGCCCTAGCCCATCAAAATCAAAAGCCCAAACTTGCCAACCATAATTTAAATGGTTCTACATTTATCTTACTTGGTTGTATAGCCATCTACTTAGTTGTACAGCCAAGTAATAAATCCTAGCTAATCGAACATTCTAGAATCTTATCCCTTGTAAAACGCTATGTTATACAACTAACCTCTTAATTGTACAGACCACTTAGAAACTTAATTTAATAACTTTTATAGCTCTTGTCTATTGTGGGTCATGAATAAGGTGTAACTAGAGCTATTTTAGCTTTGGTGTACTCTTTCCCTCTATATAAACCCCATCATTAGAGAGAGAGGGGGAGGCTTATGAAAACCCTAATGTTATTCTACTAAAATTATGACTCAAAAACCCTAAACACATTAAAATCCAAACACTTTTCTCACTAACCCAAAGATCCAAGGTAAAACAAGATCTTTGCAATTCATCTTTGCTCATTCCTATTACATTTTAAAGGATGATTTCAAAATCAAATGCCCCTGAAGTCAAGGTTAACACCTAAAAGCATCCAAGGATCCCCCTCTTCTTCTTCTTCCTTTCTTTTTCTTCTTTTCTTTTTTTAAAAAACTAATGGAAGCTGGTTATACAGACCTTTTATGGTCTATATAGACCACCAAAGTTGTAAAAACAATCAGTTGGTCTATACCATGGTTGTCAAAAATGCGATTCAAAATGTACGTTTTTACGATTTTATGATCTAAAATCATATGAATAAGTTCAAACGTATATAAAATTAAATTTGGTGTAAAATCGGGATGAAATCGCATTTCTATTTGTGAAATCGGTGATGTCACAATTTTATAACTGATTTTAATGATTCCAGCATTTTGAAGTGACGTCGTTTCATTCAAAATCAAAGTGCTACATTTTGTGTCAAAGTGACGTCATTTTGACTTGAGTATTGCAGAAAAGAGAAGGCAACGAGCGGCACTCTCGATCAAATTGGGAAATTTTCTTAGGGATTTCGAGTAACAAAATTTTTCTAGAGAAACTCATTGGATTGGTGGTTATAGGTACGTATTCTGGTTTCTTCGATTTGGTATTTTGGTTTTCTTATTTGTAATTTCATGTTTTTGGCTGTTAGTCAGGTTTTCCATTCTCTGTGTACTCTCTAACACAAAGTTGTAATGGTTTCATGTTTTGAATGATTTTGTAATGGTTTCTTGTAATGATTTTGAAATGGTTTGACTGTAATGGTTTTATGTTTACTTGTTTAGATGTACTTTCTTGTGACACCCATTGTTAGTCGGGATTACTCTCTTGCTTGTTGGATTTTTTCAAGTTTGGCATGAGTGATTATCTGGGTAGTTGTCAATGTAGAAGAATATATCTGCTGTTAGTATTATTGTGCATATTATTTGATTTTGAATTTCAATTTGGTCATTTGTTGGGCTTGATGGTTAAAGCTACTACCTTTTGTTTTGTGGAACTGAATACTACAGGTTTGAGGTAACAGAAGTAGTTTTAGGTTTAGTTTCCAATGACTATTTTACTATTTAGTTGATTGGTTTCTTTGTAATAGGTATCGCATGATTTGAGTGTTTACATTGATTGGAGGATGTATGTTGGGGAAAGTAGAATTGTTGGAGATTTTGGACCTAGGCAGAGATTATCATCCACCCATTTTGAACTTAAATTCTGGAAAGATGTGTTAATCTTATTTGTCAAAATCGTAGTAGCTAGCACAAGAAAGAAGCCAATGGATAAAATTAATAGAGGTTAAATGGATACATACACTTCGTAGTAGCTTGCACAAGAGAAAATTATAGACAATGCTTGTGCTCAAAGACACCCAAAATCTAAAATAACTAATAAAATGCATGTCCCCTGTACAGTGCACACACCTATGGGCTATATCCCTTATTTCCAGCTTCTATGTATGCTACTAAACTGCCAAATGATGACATGCCAAGTATCTTTTCATCTTCTTCTAACTAATATAACAAGCTAATTTCCTAGGTTCTTAGTGGTTTATCTTTAATGAAGCTGTTGGCAATAAATATAAAATACAGTACTGCAGGCAGCCGCTTATGTAATATACATATGAATTGCACGAGGAAGCCATTGCTTTCTTTTTCATTTCAGAAACTGAAATTCATTTGAAGTATATTTCTAGTGATAATTTGTGTTTATCACATAGCTTATGTTAGAGGATTATTTATGCCCATGGAGCTAAGAATTGAAATTATAGGTAAATTATTATATTTAGTTTATTTAAAATATTTACCTTGATAATTATAGTTATGAAAAAGATGGGCAGTATGTTAATCCTTTGAGTATGCATTTACTCGTCATGAATATGTGTTGCACTCCATAACAAGTCAAAGCCATTGGATTTTGCAGTTGCAAGTTTTCTAGATTCCCCATTGCCATTGGATTTTGCACTTCATAACATGTCTTTAAGCTAGCTTACAGACTTCATATAAGTGTTTTTTGTATGAAATAAAATGTGTAATCTAGCTTACAGATTTGTAACATTGCTTGTATAATTTACAGTTATACTTTTTGTGCTTCTACTCTTATATTGTTGGTGATGATTTATGTACCAGCAGTCAGGCATTCTTCAGCTTACTTTCAAGCTAACTCATATTTATTTTTTATTTAACAATGATTGAATTTCATATGTCCACGTCTAATTCTTCAAAGGTTGTTACTAAAAGAAAAAATGCAGCTAGAAATATATTAGATTTGGGATAGCAATATGGCATGGATGTAGACAAAAACTTAAAGAAAGTTTAATCTAAATTTTGGAATAAAATCTTCACTGGCGAGATTTATCGATTCAAGAACCATTTAGCGTGTACCAGAAAAAATGTAGAGCCTTATAGAAGTATACTAGATGAGGTTAAGAAGCAAATGATCACTGTTTTAGTAAAAAATGCAAAATTAGCAAAGAAAAAAAGGAAGCAATTTTATGACATCGATGAGTCAGGAGATGATGAAAATGAGGTGCATTAAATTATATCAAAGCATAAGGGGAAAAGTACTCTAGATTCTTTTGTGAAGAAAAGGACTAGTATGGTCGGAAGTACTCAAACAACTATAAATCAGTTGATGAAAAAGGAATTGAGAGAATAAGTATGTCAACAAATTACTCATTTTTTCTATATTTGTGCAATTCCTTTTAATTGTGTGAAGAATCCTGAATTTGCAAAAATGGTTGAATTGATTGGGAAATATGGTTGTGGATTAAAACCTCTATCTTACCATGAAATCAGAGAGAAGTACTTGAAGAAGGAATTAGCAGTGACTGTAGAATTGCTTGAGGAGTATAAAGCTGAATGGAAAAAAAATCGGTTGCACTATCGTGTCAGATGAATGGATAGATAAAAAGAGGCGTTCCATTTGCAATTTTTTAGTGAATAGTCCGAAGGGAACAATTTTCTTGACATCAATTGATACATCTGGCATCTCTAAAACTGCTGACAAAGTTTTTGAGATGTTAGATGACATTATAAAGAAGGTGGGAGAGGAGAATGTTATTCAGGTTTTTACAGATAATGTTGTTAATTACACAGCAACAGGAGATAAGCTAATGGAGAAAAGAACAAGGCTTTATTGGACTCCTTGTGTCGCTCACTATATTGATTTAATCTTAGAGGACTTTGAGAAGAAACTAAAGGTACACAATGCAACAATCTCAAAAGCATGAAGGATCACAACTTATATTTATTCAAGAATCCTTCTTATTTTCATTTTGAGGCACTTCACTAAGAACAAGGATTTGATTAGACCTGGTGCAACTCGTTTTTCTACTACTTATTTGACTTTAGCATGTCTAAGTGAACACAAAGGTGCATTAATGACAATGTTTACTTT
Source organism: Omphalea diandra (assembly GCA_949677035.1). Classification (NCBI taxonomy): domain Eukaryota; kingdom Viridiplantae; phylum Streptophyta; class Magnoliopsida; order Malpighiales; family Euphorbiaceae; genus Omphalea; species Omphalea diandra. The sequence goes on along the minus strand of CATIWR010230096.1, from coordinate 237 downwards.
AAAGTCATGGAAGTGTAGTAAATTTGTCTCTTCAAATGATGGGAAACAAGTTCAACAAATGGTCTTGGATAGCAAATTTTGGAAAAACGTTGTTACTTGCCTTAAAGCAGCATGCCCTCTCATTAAAGTGCTTCGATAGGTGGATTCGGATGAGACACTGACTATGGGTTTCATTTATGAAAAAATGGCTTGTGCTAGAGAGAAAATCAAGGACAATTTTAACAATGTCAAAAAAAA